>BOPP01000068.1:2977061-2991163 GCA_017312745.1 Gryllus bimaculatus | reverse complement strand
TCCTCCCCCTCACCCCTCCCGTCCTCCTCTCCGGTCGCCGCGGATCCGCGCTCGCCAATTACGTGGGAACGTTTTTAAGAGGGCACGCGCAAAAAATTCAAATTGCTCGCTCATTTAAAGGGGAAGCTATAATGTGGTTCCGTTTAACTGAGTCCTGAATACCAAATGTTGGCAGCAATGGCCTTTTTTTCGTATAGCTACGATTGCGGTTCTTGAAGTTGGTGGCTCTTCAGATTATGCGATGCATTGAAAGGAAAGAAATTAAGTCTGTTGCGATTTTTATTTCTATGCAGTGAATGAGAGCGAGGGTTCTCGCTAGCGGGATGGCGAGGTCGAACCGAAATGGAGTACTTCTTTTCGCGCTTCTGAATTTTGCTGGAATTGTATTTCGCTCGCGTTGTGGAAATGGCGTTGACGACTCGTCTCAAAAACTGGTGGTGACAAGTTATTTTTCCCCGTCACCTTCTCGTCTTCCGTTTCATTGCCTCGTCAAAGCTTGTGTGTGTTATAATGTCTCCTGACTGTCATAACGATGCTCACAAAATTTTGTCGCGAATCGGACCAACCAAAGGCATCGCTTGGGAGCAATCTGATCTTTATTGACAGGGGAAATCAAAGATGGAATGACTCAGATTTCACAGCCGGAACGTGATAGGATGAATGATCTTTTCCCGTCGTTCATTTATTTTATTTTTGGTTTGATTCGACTGGCTATCAAAGCTCTATCCCATCATTTATATTTTAGTACCACAATATCACCTAAACTCTAAATATACCCTAGTTTAAAATAGTACGCTCTCGTTTTGCTTCTGGAATTTATGGACTAGAAAATTCAGTCAAATTTGTAGTAAAAGTTAGTTTCTATAAGAAATATTTTCTTTAAACAAACCGAGGAACTTGTAAAGAACCCTTGATTTCGTAAATCATTAGTACGTGTTCTGGGGTGACAAATAATTTCACGAATGAATATGATATTTTTCTTATATCTATCTTTAAGGAGGAGCCAGATAATATGTAAAGGTAAAATGCAAGAACTGTTAGAAGTTTTCTGTCCTAAATTATGAGGAAATTTAGAATTTAGACTGAATTTATTTTATTTATTGTTTTTCTATGTTTTGAATGGTTTTTATGTTCCGTCCCGCAAGTTGTTTATATCGATATACAGATACTTTATTCGATAGTTAAATACTTGTTTCAGGGATCAACTCATATGAGGAAAAACAATTCGGTGAAACCAAATCTTCTCTACAAACGTATTATATTGATAATGAATTATTCATGGTAAATTAATATATCGAACATAAAGAAAATATTAGGTTCTCGCATTCTTGAGGCTTCTTATTGATCATTAATTCTCTTTGGAACCTGAGATTTTCATTTCATGGAAGTGAAGGAACCTCAGACGACCCTAAGACTAATTCATAACTTCTATATATCCTTCAAATTGATCTTGAATAAAGTATAATATTATCGAGAACGATATGAGAATTTTGATAATAAGTACTATTTAGGTCCAAATAAATTGTCGTTTCGCAGTCATTGAATGTGTTTCTCTATTGCGTGCGCGAGTACCTAAGAACAAAAGGTATGAAAAATGAATACACTAATACAAATGGATCTGCTAATATACCTACTAACATTTCTTAAATCGCAGAGCCCGTATTACAGCAGAGTGTAAACGTTATGAAGTTCTTGAAAATTTCTTCAATCTCGTGCAAGTCGATCGATCGACTTACATAACTCGCTAAAGATCATATAACATGATACGATCATTTATATCTGTCCTAAGTAAGTCTGCTGCTTAGAGCACTGAATCTGCATCCCCATTGACGACATCTGCGTCTGTTTAGAAGTGTACAGAAAATAAATCCATTTGCGTTTTGAGCGTCGACATTTTTAAATAGCAGCACCCCGTCTCCAGTGCCGCTTTGAGGTAATGCACGTCCACTACTACCTTTGTTACGTTATCGTGTTAGTCCCTCGGTTAAACGGCTCACATTGACGACATCGTCGAGCGTCAGTGCGAGGAAGGGCAGGTCGGTGGAAACGCACTAGCGCGCTCCGCACAGGCGGCCAGCGGCTTCCTGCAGCTCTGCTCCGCCACCCGAGGTCAACACTGCGCGCTCTTGGTAATCAAGTGCCGCCGGCGCCTCGACGGGTGCGGGAGGACTCACGCGGGGAGAAAGACGAGACGGAGGTAGAGGCGGAGGCGGAGGCGGAGGCGAGTGGGGGAGGAGGTGGAGACGGAGTCGGGGGTGGGGACGGAGTCCGAGAAGATAAAGACGGTGACGACTGAGACGACGACGAAGGCAAAGACTACTGACACAATGACTAAGCCGGAGAAGACGTTGACGACAACGAAGACGGAGACGACGGCAACGACGAAGACGGAGACGACGGCAACGACGAGGGCGACAACCAAGGTGAAGATGGAGACGACGACAAAGACGACGACGACGGCGGAGGCGAAGGCGAAGACGACGACGACGACGAAGGTGGAGACGGTTTTGCCATAATCTGTAGCGCAGGCAATTGCTAGGTTTTGAACAAAGAAACCAGTGTATACTACCGATCAGAGCACCTGTAAGGGATTGGCGATTTAATATTAAAATAACTAAAGAAATTGGTAAGGTACGGTATTCAATAGCAGAGTCATATTTTCGTTTAGTGTATTTACTTTTCATAAAAAATAATCATTTTGTTGAAGTAATGTCTTGTAAATTAATAATTAAAGTGTATGTTAATATAATAACGAGATACTAATTATTTGTGGTTTATTTAGAGCTGCATATATTTACCATTTAATTCTTGTTCAGTTTATTATTCATTACCTATACTTATCGTACCAAATTTAATGTATTGTAGTTTCGAAATACCGCCTTTCTGTCCTTGTATATTTTTGTGTCGTCATATTGATAATTCAAATGACAATACTTAACTGCTCGATTTTGTCTTTAATGGAAGTCATAAATGGTGATTGTTCCAAGCTGAAAATTTAATAATAAAGATGAAACGCGCAACGAGAAATGTGTACGTACGAGTATCACTAATTATTGTGACATGGACCTTTAAAGTTGTTTAGAAGCTATGTGCTGTGAATCATATGTAGTCAGCGACGAGGCGATTCGAGGTCTTGACGTGTGTAAGCGCCCAAGCGCAGTCACGGCGGTTACTCTAATAGCCTGGAGCGCGTGCGGAAACTTAAAGAAACTGCGCATGCTTTCCAGACGACCACTACGTTTCCTGTAATTAATATATTAAATAAAATTAATGACTGCAGCAGCAAAAATTTTGCTATCGAGTGACGAAAATGGTGTCTTGGTGCAGCAAATATTGACTGCTCTGAAACGGCACACGTGAATATTAAAGCTTCTTTCGTCGTCGTAGTATGAAGTCAGCTGTGTCATAAGAAGAGACGCACTGAATATGAGAATATCGTCGCAACATTAAGTATGGTAAATTACGGATTAACATAATAAAATATTAACATTTGTCAGTGAAAATGCTTAGTTTTTTTTATATTTCTCTAGTCTTGTTGAGTATGTAACAGAACAATTAGACCTCTCACATAGCGAGAAATTTTTTGTTGCGACCAATCAGCTGACGGCGGCGTGTGAGCCCCCATCTTGATACGAGATGGCTAGGGCACCGGAAAGCATGGTGCTGAACAGCCAACATGGCCATCGCCCGCACGAACTCTGCAGCGTTGGTGACAGCGTCAGAGACGCAGTAGTCCACGGGGCGATGGGGCGGGGTCACGGGTAACATTGACGGAGAGGGGGGCGAAGGCGACGGAGAAGGCGACGTCGGCAGTGTCGGTGTCAGTGTCAGTGTCGGTGTCAGTGTCGGTGACAGGGTCAGAGGTCGTAGTCGTCAACGGAACGATTGGGCGGGGTCACGTGCGACATTGATGGAGACGACGTCCAAGGCAACGGAGATAGCGTCGGTGTCGGTGTCAGTGTCAGTGTCAGTGTCAGTGTCAGTGTCAGTGTCGGTGAGTGTCGGTGAGTAGGTGTCAGTGACGTCAGATACGCAGTAGTCCGCGGGGGTATGGGACGGTGTCATGGGCGACATTGAAGGAGACGGTAACGTCGACAGTGTCTGTGTCAGTGTCAGTGTCGGTGAGAGAGTCGGTAACAAAGCCGGTGGCCATGTCATAGACTTATATGTCGGCGGGCGATGGGGGATCACGGGCGACATTGACGGAGACGACGTCCAAGGCGACGGAGACGGCAACATTGGCAGTATCGGTGCCAGTGTCAACGCCGGTGAGACAGTCGGTGACAGGGTCAGATACTCGGCGGCGGGGTGACGGGGGGAGCACGGGTGATGGTGACGGTGACGGCGACCGAGGCGACGGCGACCGAAAGCGCGGAGACTGCGGTGGCTGCGTGGGTGTCAGAGACGGAATCGCCGGCGGAGCGACAAGCCTCGGCGGCAGTGGGAGCGGCGTTGGCGGCTGCGGCGGCGACGGCGTAGAGGCGTGCGCTCGGCGGCGCGGGGCGCCGGGTAATCGCGTGCTTAACGAGGATTCGGAGCAGCCACGCAGGCAGGCGGCGGGCGCTGCCTTGCCCCGTCTCTGCCGGTCTGTCTCCGTCGTCCGCCGGCCACGACCCGCGCCGCTCGGCCGGCTGCGCGACCGCATGCGCGCGCTTGGTGACTGGGAGGCAGAGAGAGAAGGAGGAAGTGTGAAGGGAGAGAGGAACCGAGCAAGTCAATGTCAGAGAGCCAAATTAGGTCTGAGTGGGAATGTTTGTTAATGTGAGAGGATGTGTTAATCTGAGAGGGTGGGAAAGTGTGCGAGGGGGAGTGTGTGAGAGAGGGGAGGGAGGGAAGGAGGGAGTGTGTGGGAGAGAGAGAGGGAGGGCGGGAGTGTGAGAGAGGGAGAGGGATGGAGGTAGTGTGTGAGAGAGAGGGAGGGAGGTAGTGTGTGAGAGAGAGGGCGGGAGGTAGTGTGTGAGAGAGAGGGAGGGAGGGAGGTAGTGTGTGAGAGAGAGGGAGGGAGGGAGGTAGTGTGTGAGAGAGGGAGGGAAGGTGTACGAGAGAAAAGGATTGTTAAAGTGGGAGCGAATGCTGAGAGTTGGAGAATGCATGAGTCAGTAGTCAGGCGAGAGAGTCATAGAGGCAGTACATTAACTGAAATTGTGCTACAGAAATTTGATGATGCTACTTAGAATTGTATGTTTTGTTTTGTTATATAGTAAACTCTGTTACGAATTGCAAGCATGCTCAAACAGAATACTACATGAGAATGAGTGAAGGTGATGCTTACACATTGAGTGTTCGCGCAGCATGTTAATTTGAATAGCAGTTTAAATTAATGCAATATGTGCTAGGATAAGTACAAAGTCACACGGAAGACTGAAACAAATGCAACGATATCTGGGACATAAAAATCTATAAATCGTTGAAAGAGTGCAATAAAATGAGAAGACAGATTTTATATAAATTCTTCAATTACAGAATCAAAAGGAAATATCTCTTTTTCTTTGCAAATACTGTAAAAATTATTTGTGGAAGCGCAATATTATATCCTTTCAAGACTGGAAGCCAAAGTATCATTGAGAAAACTCACTTGGTCATTTTATTGGAAGTGCCCTTAGCATCAGAGTACAGGAGGTTCTAAAGTAGCGTCATTTAACGTATGTTCTGTAGAAAGTAAGTGTTTGATTCTATTTCAGTTACAATAGTGTACAGAAGCTATAATGATGATGAGTGTTGTAAATTAGGACTAAAAGTTCCATATATTCATTTCGAGGGATGGAATTATCTTCCTTCGGTTACAGGAAATATTAACAATGTCTGTCCTCTGTTCTCTTTTCTGTGCTTGTACTACGTTTTCATATTTATCCACTGATGACACTCATTCGTTGCATAATGTTGTAATCTAATGACATTCTTTAAAAGCAACAATGGATTAATCGGGCTAAAACTCTAACCCTGAATAATAATTTTTCTACATATGTCCAAACAATAAAATCGTAAAATATTTGCATCACGTTCCATTACGTGATTTGAATGAAATAACAAACGCTTATTTTTTCTGTAATTTTGTACCTCTGTATTACCACTTCCATTTATCTTCGACACAATGTTATATCTGTTGTATGCAAATAATGTGGTTCTTTTTCATTAAAATATGAAAACAAAAATTGATTAATTGCTCTTTAAAAAATTATATTAAAAGATTTATCACTCGGATTAGTTCTGTTACTTCAAAATCAGAGGTTTGTCAGTAAGCACACCTAATCGGATAAAAATGATGCACATATTGGATCGAGATTGCCGTTTTTTAGGTTCTGTCAAAGTATAGGATATATTTTATCTTTTCACCTTTTTTCTTTGGCGTGGATATCTTGATGTTTTCCGTGTATTTCGCTACACTTGATTGTTAAATACGTTTTTTGATACTGCCAATAGCATTTTGATCGTGTTTTCTTGCACTTCATTATAGCTGATTTAATTTCACCCAAAGCCATTACTTGTGTCATCACTTCGACTTTAATCTCCTATTCTTGCGGTTTGGTGTAATCCCTACTATATTTTTCTTCTTCTCAGTGAGGAATCGGCATTGTCATCTCGATTACCGAATTTATACCGATGCTACGAGAGCCACTGATCCATTGCCCAAACGTCACAATTCATCCAAATCTGCACCTTCCACATTCAAGCATGCTCCTCTCTGCATGCCCATTTTAAGTGATCTCCCTTTTTATGTACCTTCAAAACCGTATCCACCTGTTTTTATTGCCGGTTCCTGTGCCGATGTCATTCAGGGTGATCATCATTTCTCGTATTTTAATACCAGAATATTTGCTGCTCTCGCCTCCGTCATCTGGTGGACCCATCCTGAACCACCACACATTAGTCATAACATTCTTTCTTTATTTCAGCATTGTAAACGACATTTTTCATTATAATTTAATTTACATTTAGTTTTTGTGTAAATTATATTGTTATGTGGCTGGAAAGTTTTTTGATGTATGTTGTATAGGAAGGGGTTGCCTTGAGGGGAGTGCAGGGCTTGTACTTGTTATAACACAATTTTAGTGGAGATCATGAAGTGGGTTGAATGGCTCATCATGGCAACTCTTGTGACATAGTGTGTCATGAAGTTGGTTTCGTTTCCATAATATTCCACACCCTAGAAAGGTATGTTCATTCGTATTATTTAAATTTAAAATATTTTCCGTGTCGTGTGTGGTTATATGTGCTTCCATTGTACGTAATAATATTTATTGTGCTACACTTATTCTAACTATGTCGTTTTGTCGTCCTGATGACGGAGAAAAAAATCTCCGAAACGTCTGCAAATTGAGATAATTGTTTAATTTCGAGGACCACAACTCATGAACAACAATATATATTCTACTAATGATGGTCGCGAAGTATCAACGGGGAAAACAGGACAGTGAATTTTGAAATAAAGTTAAAAGTTACATTGAGTTGCATTAATGACTTTTTAAATACAATACAGTTGTTGTGCATAGTCTACTCGCCAGAAGCCCCTAGCGCCTTCTTGTGAGACTTGTCCTGGGCAAGTACACCTACGGTAGTATGCCATTGCTTTCCCTAGGGACGCTAGTGCGACAATTTTTGACGTTTGCTTTGAATACTAGATGGCGCAGGCCTAGGTACAATTTCCGCAACTATCCAATAATTAAAATCCAAACTCTGATTAAAACTAGAGAATTTAATATTTCCAGGACTGACTAAGTGCCTTTCCTAGTATCTCTTTTACTTACCGACAAGCGACCGCCCTACTTTGACGGAGTTTGAACACGTGAACACGAGATCAGTAGCTCAACATGATAACCACTTTGCCATGGAAGTAAGATATTACTCAATTAAATCACTTGAAACTTAACGATAATACATTTTCAGAAGCATTTAATTGTTTTTCAGGACAGAATTGAATGATTATATACGAATTTAAGAAAAAATACATCATAATTTCTGATGTGTTAAGCAGCCTTTCCATACGTTGAAAAGTATGTCAATACATTTGAATGGAGTTATTGCTAAGGCTTGAAATTAACATTTATTAATAGTGTTTTGAAAACCACACTCAAATTTTACAATTCTTTCTCTAAATTAACGTCAGTATATATTTTTGCTTTGTGTTGTGTTCTTTATTTTGGATACAATATTCGAAAAACGCTTTCAGTTGCATTCCTATTGCCTGGTTACAGATTTTCATGAACTGTTTTCCATAAAAAAGCTGCGCATCTTATTGGCTGTTGCTGTAAATGATGTCGATAAATGCACTGGTCCGCAATCCGCACACGCGTAGAAGTGCCACTAGATCTCGACGGTTGAATCGGCCTGTTACGTGTCAGCCCGGCCCGGACCAGTGGCAGATGCAAGCCCCGACGCATCGTATGTGTGTGTACCCTACGTTTGTGTAAGGGATGGGGATGGAAATATCAATAGCAGGTCCGGGCTTCGTTTTGTTAAGGTACTTTTACGGCTTTCGCCATGTACCAGAGTATTTGGTCTTGTCATCTAAGAGTTCTCCCTCTCCAACTACTGCCCATTAATGCTGCCTGAACCCGTTCTGACAATCATCTTTTGAATCGTTCAGTGTCATATGTTACCTTCTCTCCGAATAAACTCTGAACCTCAACGCCTCACTGTCGGGTCTACTATTTACTGACCATGCATCTCTGCAATGTCTGAAAGCAGTTACTGTTTGCCGAGAACTGGTCCCAAAAATCTACCTTCGCCCGCATTATTATATTCGCTAGCGTCATCACATTTGTATTTGACGCTAGCTTCCTGTCAACGCCTTCTCTCTCACGTACTCTACTTGCGTGCTACCTGGCATGCTTTAATTTATTCATTGTTTTAGCAATGTTTCCAACAGTCTTTTATGTTTCACAATGTTTGAGCCTTCCCGATCCCTAATTGTTACGTTGCCTATCTTCTATTCGAATGCACCCCGTGCTCCTGGGGTTTCCCCGTGCTCTTCGTGTTTTATTCACCTTTTTACATCTAGAAGCATTGAGCTTGCAATCAGTCCCAATGCATACCTTCCACCACCTCATCCATCAAGTCTTCTGTCTCTTATTGTACCTCCTCTTCAATCTGCCTCCTGTTCCAAAGCTAAGCCTGTCGCGTCTTCCATTTGCCACTGTACTGCCTGAGCCATCAGGACTTTCACCAGCTGTACTTAAAATCTACATTACAGCTCCAGCTTCATCATTATCAACCCCCCCCCACAACAATACCTAATTACCTTCCGACTGAGTTATCACGGTAGCATTCACCACTCCTCAATACCTTCCTTTCTCGGACAGCGCCATAAAATTTGCCTTCACTTGTGTCAACTCCTTCCTTTCTCTGACTGAGCCCTGACGTTCGCTTTGATTTATTAGTGATTCTGGGCGCGGTAAGGTATTTGGTCCCGTAACTGATAAGGCATTTTGTCCCGTAAGTGTAGTGCACGTGGTTTCCTCGAGAGGTAGCGGTAATCTTACCCGGCTGGTTGGTGAGATCTCTAAGTTCCCCACCGGGTTCCCGGTGTAGTGCATGCAATTGTAAGCGCGAGTAAGCAAAGGTGTAAAGAGAGGACAAGAAAACGAAAGGAAGAATCACGCACGGTCCGTGGCCTGTTTGTTAGGGTACTGCTTGGGCTTTCTTCTGGTACGATTGGAGAAACTACGGAAAGTGCCGATCAGAGCAACCAGTCGCTAAACGAGTCGTCCAGAAAACGATAGAACTCTACGTAGCTATCTAGCTAGTGTTGAAAATCCTGTCACCGTCAGGAGTCAAACTCTAAGACCCTTCGGTCAGAGGCACTGCAGTGACATCAGTTGATACACTGAGCCACCTCTCCTGGTTTGACGCTCGCCACCACGTGCCGTACCACAACCCGTGCGCTCGTACCGCCTCGCTGTCACCATCACATTCACCCTCCGCGCGGTGTTGCCGTCACGGCCGCCGTCACCGGCAACGTCGCCGTTCCCGCGCTCGATTTGCGCCGCCGGTGGGAGGGGGAGGCCGCTAATTGGCGGGCGCCGCGTTGCTTTGACGTGCGGCGACGCGTCGCGACGCCCTTCCCCATCCTTCTCCCATCCCTCCTCTCTCCACTCATCACGACCGGGCCGTGTGCGCGCTGCGCTCTTTTCACTGCGCCCCTCCGCCGCCCCGGGCAGCCGCCTCTGCGTGACGGGCTCCGCCCTCTTGAAATACTCCCGCGTCCTCCGCTCGTCCATCCGACCGGACGCCTTCAAAAGGAGCAGGCTGGGCTTCGGAAAATGCGGGTTTGTTTCGTCGTGGAGTCGCTGTCGTGTTGGAGAATTCGTTTGAAGCACGCCGGGGAAGATTAATCAATAAATGTTTGTGGTGCTGCAACGGTACGTTCTTCCTCGCATTAGTAACGGTTAGGCTCCCGATGGTGACAGGATATTCGACATTAGCGAGATAGCTAGGTTGAATTCAGTCACTGTCTGCAGGAGAATTCTAACGGGCGGTTGCTCTGATCGGTCATTTGCTGCGATCAATACGAGGTCAATACAACAGCAGTACACTACCAATCGGGTAACGGACCACGCGCGGTCTTTCTCTTCTTTCTTCTATCCTAACCCCTTCTTACTCTGATCGGTCATTTTCACCGATCAATACCAGGCAAATGCCGCAGCAGTGCTCTACGAAATGTGTCACGGACTTCACGCGGTCTTTCCTTCCTCTTCCATGTTCTATCCTTACCCATTATTACACGCACTTACACTTACATGCACTACATTATCTCGTGACGGGAGGCAGGTCGGGAGTTTAGAGTTTTTCCCGGATGGTGCGGTTTCTGGCTGGTGGGAGATATCTGGTTGTAGGAAACACTGGCGCCGGGCTTGACCATCCAGCTGGGGAAGATCATCGCAGTCTTCCGAGTAAAACACAAGCACTGCACTTACGGGACTTACAACCTTATCAATTGATGCACCCGGAAACACTAACCAATCAGTCATTAGTAACGGTTTGCGGACCTATGGATGGTCAGATGGAGAGACTAACGGACGGTGTGACCGACCAACGGACGGACAGATTTGCAAAGAAAAGAATTGCCGCAGAGTACTTCTTCGGTTTAAAGGAACAAGGGACAAAACGTAGAATCTGACTACCCAACGTGATAGGGGAAGTAACTACATATTGGAACTCGATCAATCCGTTTTTTTTTTTGTATCAGAGCCTCACATTACGAGTTTTTCTGTCACAAATTGCCGTTTTTGTCCCATCATTACAACTCTCTATATTATGTAAGACATGTACGAGAAAAAATGCAATTAATAAACCTTCTTTCGTTATTACTATTTTCTTAAATATGTAAATATCATCTCTCTGTTTATATTGTACTTCGTGTTAACGTTTTCTTTCTGCTCTGGCAACACCCTCAAGTTCGTGTTTATACAATAAAGCACAGGATACTTCAAAAGAAAACTGGCCTTTTTTTAAAAGAATGCTTTCTTTGCCTCGTTAGATTAATAGTTTTAATATACTTGCATGACGCATGTCAGAAGATTTTTAATCATCACATAAAGTAATTAGCATTTTTTCTTTGCATTACGATCGTATTTTCTGAAACACATTTCTTATTCCCATGTGTAAATTGCACTTAGTCAAAACCTACCTTTCCGCCCTAAAAATATCTCAACGTCTGGGGACATTCAATAAACCACAGAAAAGTTCCAACAGAGTTGGCGAGTTTTTCACAAATGACACGTTTTAAGAGTTCAGTTAAAACTTAGTGTCTTTGAATTACTCAAAATTAAATTTTTAGTAATTAGTAATCATAAAAAATATTAACAGTAAATAAAAACACTCATCGTAACTCTGTCTGTTCTTTTTAATTATTTTCTCCCAAATTGTATGTATATAATATAATTTAAATTCTAATATTTACTCACAAACTTGTATTGCTGATATTGTATGTATTCGGTCATAGATTGAGAATGAATCTCTTTACATTCATTCAACTTTACAAATTCAAAGAAGTGAAAGATTACAAAGAAAGATTGAATATTATTTTTCACGTATTTTAATTTTTTCACTGCGCTCCAAACAATAATTTTGAAATTTTATTTTGTTTTTAGTTTCTAATTTCAGAATATTCGGAGTAATATAAGTTTTATAGAGAAAGTCATGTAATGCTGTGGCAAAAACAGAATAAATCTTGTTTCAAAATGTAGCTAGTTACTTCCTACAACACATTGTGTAGTCAAAATCGACGACTTGTTTGTATTTGATTTCGAAAAAGTGTTTTCATTGTTGTTTTTTTCAAACCGTCCATCGGTGTGTCTGTCGTCTGGGACAAACACTAGCGCCTAAAGTATTTGTAGGATGTTTTGCCAAAATAAATATTCCACCGGCGATCCGGCCCACTCAAAGCTCTGCAATTTTTTATAACATTTATAAATTTTTAGTCATACTTTGCAAAAAGCCCCTGGGATATTTTGATTTTTTCTGAAAATTGTTCTACAATCTTAGAAAATATTTTTCGAATGTTGTGTATTGAAATTGAACATTTTAGTTAGGGTAAACTCTAGAATACATATGTTCGTTAAACTCCAGATGCGTAAGTATTCTCGGAATATTCGTATGTTGACTTAAGCTAACGCAAATGTATGTCCGACCCGAACAAACTGTCGTAATAATCAATACAAAAGGCATTAGTTGCACCGAGAAGTTCATTTTGCGTCCTACGACATCGCGAGCGTAGAGAAGTGGGGGGAAAATACAGTGGGAGTTTCTTTCCTCTTCATTCCCCCCTCCCTTCCACTCATCGTCCCGCGGCCGCTATATTAGGTTCATCCCAACATAATTGCATCTTATCATGCTGAGTGATATTACGGTGTCGCCGCCCACCCCCTCTGCCTCGTTCGCCGACCTCTTCCTTTCCATTTTCCGTCTCGCGCTCACTCCGTCTCCTTCCGTTTCCCTCTCTCTCTCGTCTTCCTCCCTCCCCCTCGCTCCCCCATCGGGCCGCCTGGGCCCTCCTCCTTTCACTCCTTTTCATTTAATAACGAAGAGAAATTCTGTAATTTAGTTGCCTGTCATCGCTCCACTGCCCCGGAGGAATCCGCCCTACCGCCGTCGCCGCCTCTCTCTCGGCAGGACGCTCCCGGCCCGCTCCGCGCAGCCCGCGCGCTTCCTGCGCCGAGACGTTTTCGTGCCGTGCCGTTTCGTTGCTGTCTGCGCGTGTCCCGGCGGCGCTGGTGGTGGCGGCGGCGGAGCGCCTTGTCTGTTTCCCGCCCCGGGCTTTCCGCGAAGTAGCGAATCCACTCGCCACATTGCGGACGCTTTCTGTCCCTTTGTTTTTTTCTGGGTGGGCAGGTGTCCACCTGGCTGCTTCGGGTTTCGCCTGTTTGCTTTTCTCAATCTCCTCTCCGCCTGCCTCTCGCCTCTCCTACTTTCTCTCTCTAACTTTCTACTCTCTACTTTCGTCCTCTCTTTCTCCTCGCCTCCTCGCCTCCTCGCCCCTCTCCCTCTCTCGCCCTTCTCGCCCTCTCCTCTCTCCTCCCTCTCCGCATCCCTCTCTCTCCCTCTCCCTCCCTCTCTCTCCCTCCCTCTCCTCCCCTTCCCCCTCATCTCCCTCCCTCTCCTCCTCTCTCTCCCTCTCCCTCCTCCCTCTCTCCCTCCTCTCCGTCCCATCTCTCTCCCTCTCCCTCCCCTCTCCCTCTCCTCCCTCTCCCTATCCTCCTCTCCCTCCCTCTCCCATTTCCTCTCCCTCTACCTCCCCCCTCCCCTCCCTCCTCTCGTCCCTTCCCTTCCTCTCTCCTCCCCTCCCCTTCCTCTCCCTCTACCTCCCCTCCTCCCCCTCCTCCGTCCTCTCTCCTTCTCCTTCCTCTTCTCCCTCCACCTCCCTCTTGCTCGCCTCTTTCTCTCTTGCTCCCTCTTTGCTCGCTCTCCATTCATCTCCCTCTCCAATCCTCTCTCCCTCTTCCTATTTTAGCTCCAGTCTCTCTCTTAATCCTTAATATTAGTATACATAGTTTTCCTGCTCTCTTTACTCCTTCGCTCACCGAATTTTCCTATATCTCTTTCCTCTTGTACTCTCGCCTTCTCTGTTAGTTTAAATTCAATTCGCAAACTGACGTTCTCATCAT
>BOPP01000068.1:2930473-2965869 GCA_017312745.1 Gryllus bimaculatus | reverse complement strand
ACCTTGTTTCGGTATGCGCGCGGCGCGAAGCGGCGCCCCTCCGCGGCGCGGCGCAAGATCGGCGAGCGCGCGTCAAAGAGGCCCACGCCGCCGCGCTTGCCGCGGGGTCGGGTGGGGGAAATTAGGCCGCCCCGGCGCAACCCTCGACGAAGCCGCCCCACGGCGCTCAGACGTCCAAACGCTCGCGATCGGGCGCCCCAGCTCCCCACGCGCCTCCGTCTGTCTCTCTCTCTCTTCCTGTATCCTGCCTCTCTCTCTGTCATCTGCTCTCTCTTCTGTATCTGCCTGCTCTCTCTGTATCTGCCTCTCTCTCTGTATCTGCTGCTCTCTCTCTGTAATCTGTCTCTCTCTGTCTGGTTATCTGTCTTCTCTGTCTGTATCTGTCTGCTCTCTCTCTCTGCTCTTTCTGCTTCTGCTCGCTGTAATCTGTCCTCCTGTAATCTGTCCTTTCTGTATTTTCTCTCTCTCGATCTCTGTATCTGACATCTCTGCCTCTTTTTTCTGTTTTGTCTTGGGCAGCGCTGCAGACTTGATGCAGCTACTTATGTGTGT
Source organism: Gryllus bimaculatus (assembly GCA_017312745.1). NCBI lineage: Eukaryota > Metazoa > Arthropoda > Insecta > Orthoptera > Gryllidae > Gryllus > Gryllus bimaculatus. The sequence continues at coordinate 2,965,317 of BOPP01000068.1, read as the reverse complement.
TCGCGCTGCTCTTGTCTCTCTACCGGCATTATCACTCTTCTTCAATGCCCTTGCCTTGTCAGCCGCACTGTCCGTATAATCAACGCGCATCCTCAGGACGCGGGCTCGCCACCCCCAGATTCAGGTTGACTCAGGCCATCAATGTGACGTCGATGGCAGTGCCCTTTAACTAGCCTAACTAGTAAACCCATGGGATTGGGTCCGACCGTGCGTAGGCAGGGTTTTGGTAGTTCTGCGTGCGAAAGCTAGGTTCGAAGCTAGGTTTCATTCCATCCGACTGATTGGAGGAGAATTACAGCGGCAGGCTGCATTAAATCGGTAGTTTCCGCTGGTTCTCCTATCATCAGCCACGCGAATGGCAGGGAACGAGTAGCTGCATGAAATCGGGTCGCGGACCGCTCGCACGTTTTCCTTCTTCTTTTTTGTTCTAACGCTCACTCGCTTACTTAGCACATACACTCACATGCACTAATCACGACCAATATGTCGGGAGACCAGTCGCGCAGTTGCTGGGGTTATACGCCGCTTAGAGAAGATACCGTAGTTGGGTATAACCACGCGACGGCGGGCCGGCTTATGTCGACGCCGATGCTCGGCATCCAACTGGGAAAATCCAAACATTACTTACTCACAATAGAAGCATACATGCTACACTTTTGGTAGTAACGATAATAGGCTTTTTGATGCCGCCCGAAAACATGCAATTAATAAAACCTCGGCAACTCCTAAAAATTTGTTTTCGCGCAACTCCTCGCTGTCGTCATACTTTTGTTCCACCACCCTTCCTCCACACACATCGGCCCGTGCCCTCAAACTCCTCCTCAGATAGGTTTCCTTCACAACTTTATACCTCCATCTCCTTACACCCTCCGCCGCCGCGTCCGCCGAAACTCCCGCACGCCTATATCCCGCATCTACCCCTCCTACAGAACCTCCCTTCTCGGCATCCTCCTTTCTCGCATCTCGGTCTTCTCGCATCCTCGCGCTTCTCTGCATCCTCACCTTCTCGCCCTCCTTAACTCGCCTCCTCGCCTTCTTCAGCCTCTCCCTTCTCGGCCTACTCCGTTCTCGCCTCCTCCCCTCTCGCACTCCTCCCCTCTCGCCTCCTCTCGCATCGTCCCTCTCGATCCTCCCTTTCTCGCATCCTTCCCTTCTCGCCCTCTCCTTCTCGCCTCCTCCTTCCGCTTCTCGCTCTCGCTGCCTCTCTGCTCCTCGGCATCCTCCTTTGCGCATCCTCCCCTTCTCGCAATGCCTCCTTCTCGCATCCTCCCTCTTCGCATCTCCCCTCTCGCATCCTCACCCTGCGCTGCCTCGGATCCTGCCCTCTCAGGATCCTCCACTCTCGTGCGCTCGATCCTGCCCCTCGTCGGATCCTCCCTCTCGTGCGCATCCTCCTCCATCTCCTCCGATCCTCCTCGATCTCCTCTCCCTCTCGCTCGATCTCTCCTCCAGTCCTCCCCCGGTCTCGGATCTCCTCTCGCCCTCGCCTCGCCCTCTCCTCGCATCCTCCCTTCTTCGCCTCCTCCCCTCGCCTCCTCCGCTTCTACGCCATCCTCCCTTCTACGTACTCCTCGCTTCTCGCCTCCTCCGCTTTCGCATCTCCCTTCTCGCATCCTGCGCCTCTACGCATCCTCCTCTCGCATCTCCCCTTCTGCAATCCCTCCCCCTCTCCATCCCCTCTCATCTCCCTCTCGGCATCCACCCTCTCGGATCTCCTTCTCGCATCCTCCCTTCTGCCTCCTCCCTTCTCGCCTGCCTCCCTTCTCGCATCCTCCCTTCTCAGGCAATCCTCCCTCCGCATCCTCCCCTCTCGCAAATCCTCCGCCTCTCGCGGAGTCCTCCCCCTCTCGGAATCCTCCCTTCTCGCATCCTCCTTCTGCAATCCTCCTTCCGCCTCTCGACTGTCTCGAAAGAGACAAACTTACAGAAAAAACAGAAAACAATTAAAAAGCCGAAAAAAGGAAAAGAAGCAAAACTAAAAAAAGCTAAAAACAACAGAAAAACAATAAAAAAACGAAAAATCGAAATAGCTAGTAAAATCGATAGGATAGGCGCCCTTAAGACACCGTACGAAACCCATCAAACGAAACAAAATCTCAGAGGCAGACGACCCAAATTGTACAAAACGAGATAAACTGAAAAAAAATCAAAGAACACAGCACCAACCAACAACCCAAAATTAATATAAAATACCTAATTAACACTAACTTCTCATTCAATAATACAAGCCCAACACAGGCCATATTGAATTAAATAGGATTGCACACCTATTATTCACAATTCTAAATTAAATATGCCAATCGAAAGTTAAAATTATTTTCTACAGTCCCAGCTAACCAAGGGTAATTTCAGCTCACCCCATCACAACCCCAGACCCTCCCCTATAACTCCTCCCCCTCATCCCTTATCACCCCTCCACGTCCCCCTTCACCCCCTCCCCCCTTTCCCAGAACTGCCAGCCCCCAACTTCCAGCCACACCCTCCCCCTCCAGAACTCAAGCCTCCCTCCCTTCCCCTCAAACCCTCATTCGCCGACATCCCTCCTCTCCAAACCACCCCCCACCCAAACTACACCTCTATATCCTTCCCACCCCCTCCAGCTTAACCCCATTATTCCTCTCTTCCCTTCCCAACCCCTACTTCATTCACTCCACTCATATAAGTGACTACTATAATTACAACATTCTACCAAATATTATTCAAAATTAACTAAAAAAAAAGATGATAAATTTATTCTTACATACACACTCTTACCTAGAATATTGAAACTCTTGTTACCTTCAAGGTAACATTTCCAAATAGTACCCTGTAGGTTCATTAATGTCATACAACACATTTATATCCAAAAAACAAAACAGCATTATTCGCTATCCCACATTTAATCACCATTTCAGATAATTATTTTCATTTCACAGGTTCTCTCTACTAACGAGGTTATCAGTTAAACACAGCACCTATAACACTACAATACACACACACACCACACAAACACACACACACACAAATCACACACAAGGGAATTTATTGAAAGTAAGAAAATCAACATGGCACAATTCGGAACATAAATGACCTGTCATTAAATAAGAAGGGGGTCGGGATTACATACTACAGTGGGCACGGGGGGACACCAACAAACAAGAATCTTCTGGCAGGCTTTTCCGGGCTGTAAGAGGTTTGACATCCTCTACAGTACGGTATCCTCGGCCGGGCGAGCGTATTATACATTTTTTATTACACACAATTCATATCCTGTCCGTCGACATATACACCAAACACAAGGCGGGAAGTTGGTAGAGTTCAGATTGGCTGTAAACAAACACTGATGCCAAACTTTTCAAGCGCCAACACTTATACCTCATAGCGATTACTATGTCAGCTAATACTCAGTATGGCGATATTCAGCGGCATTGCAGGTCAATTTGTCCCATATAAGTGTTAGTGCATAATTTTTGTTTGCTCGGGGAGCGGTCAGGTGTGCTTTCCGCACAACCCGCTGAATGGGCCGAGAAACTTTCGGCGAACCTACTAAGCACAGCGGGCTTCCCATCCCAGGTATCTGCCCACCTAGCCGAGGCACACTGCCCACAAGGGAAAACAAGAAGCTCTAGAGGCTCTCGCCACTAAACCACCGGCGTGTATAGGTAGTCGTATTTCATTGGGACTGAAAAAGTGTGTTGATAGTGGTGAGGATAACGAATACTTAGAGAGGAAGAAAGAGATCGCGCGCGGCTCACATGCCTGTTTGTTAGGGCTGCCGTAAACTCCGGCATTATGCCTGGTTTCTAATCAGAAGAAAACTACGAAAAACTACTCCGATTCAGAAAGCCAGCCGGTCTTCGCTATATGAATTCTCACTTCAGACAACGAATAGAATTCGAGCTTCTGACAAGCTTGTGTCGAAAATGACCTGCCACCAGTCGGCGACTAGAAACTAAAGTCCAGAGCAAAACAAATGTTGATACACGAGTGATATGCATGCTCTTTCTGGTGTGCTAATGTGAAACTAGCGCAAAATAGCTCTGTAATCACAGAGAGAGTTTTCTTCCCATGAGAAGAGTATTTCTTTCTTTTACGAACTATCGAAAAATTACTTCATCAAAGACGAGCCTCGTATAAATATATCTCATAATAATAAAAATTTGTTATATAACTTATAAATCACATATACCCAATGTAAATAATACTATAAAATGGTAGAAAATAATAAAGTTTATTTTCACTAATATATTATAATTTTAAGCTATAATTGCAAAAGTTCACGTAAATTAAAACGAACCGATTGTAAGCACGAAGTTTATTGTACAACTGCAATAAACCACATCATTATAACGAGTTGAACGCATGTTTGTAATTTATTGCAAGACGTCACTAGATTTCCTAAAACATATACTCATACAACACTCGCACGCGTTCCGTAAACCGCTAACTTCGCACACGATTCTAGCTGATGTAGGGATGAGGTATACAAATCGGTGCCATAAAGAATTTATACGTAAAATGTTCTTATAAACAGTTTAAGTAATAAAAGGAAGTTTACGAATGCGGAATACAAATAAAAAAGAATTGTTCAACATAATAGAATAAAATTCCATGATTCGAAGGCAACCCACACAACACCATTGGCTGTTTTGGCAAAGGTCACATTAGTTGGCACGAGGCAAAGATATGTCGTTTCTAATAATCATTTGATAGGTTTGAGTGTCAAACATGGTACACACAGTGGACAAACATTCGAGAAGATATAAAGCAAGAGAACAATTTCTTAGGGATCTACTACAAATTGAGGTACAAAAAAACAAAGTAGTCACAGCCAGGAATAATTAGCGCAATAACTCTGGAGTAAAATTAACATCACCAGCAGATCGAGACGTACAACAAATGTGAATAATCACAAGAACTTGTCACTTATTGAGTATTATCTATATCTGTTAACTCCCGATCCTTCAATTCAATAGTTGTTTTTTTCAAATCACAAGGCAAATGTCTCTTGAGTTACAATAGAAAAAAAACGAAAACTTTAAGATTCGTTACAGTTTTCTAACCATAGGCAGCATGTAAATTTAAAGTCAATACAAATCCATGTAAATTATGTAATCGTTAACCCACCTTTCTAAAATCTGTATGCCTAAATAAACGGTCGAATAGGCCTTTCATGCACATGGATATACATTAGTTTGTTGAAATATCTTTGTCTATGCCTATTAAAATTGAAATCCACCAGCCACATGGAAGCTCAGCTTTATTTCACATTGCTCAAAATTGGCGGCAAGTTGGAGCAAATTAACCACAAGGAGGAAGATTCACAGAAAGCGGATCGGCCAGCCGTTTTAAAAAAACACGCAGGGGGAGAATAGCCTTAATAATTTGAGGTTCTTTTCTTTACTTGCCCCCTCCCCCAACAATTTTGAAGATGTCATATCACAAAATCTCTATCAATTGTAAACATTGGTAATTTTGAATTTTACTTTTAAAAAATATTGTGAAAGTATTTCTTATAGTGTAAAAAACATTATCCAAACAAACAATAATATTAGAAAGCATACTATATAAAAGACAATTGATTATGCAACGGTATACTATAATTTGCCAAAATATGTTTCCACAACAAGTGGACGTTTTATGATTCATTTTTATCACTATTATTTACAGTATTATAACAAAAATAACTATTTATAAAATATTTGTTCTACTGTAAACAGAAAACGACAGTTCAAGCTTACTACTACAAAAGCTTCTCTATTTAACACACTATTTTAATTACAATATTTCTTTCTCATACATTTTCAATATGTACTGCATTCGCGTAGCTAAATTTCTTCCTAAAATCGTAATGCAGTTCATCTATGGCGGTCCATTAAGTCGAAATACGCCGAAAAGGTGGAAAACAACGGGCCATATATTAATGTGTGTGTGATTATATAATATAATATAATTAAATTAATACTACCATATATATATATATATATTATATATATAATATAAATAACAATGGCGGCCAATTATTTTCTATATATAAAAATAATAAGTTAAGTCAGAAACACAAAATTATTCATTAAATTGAAAAAAGACTACAAATTAATATATTTAACAGACAATTTTATGTTAAAAAAACTAAACTCTCATCACTGAAGTTTCATTCTCGCATCAATTCAGCAACATTCCCATTAAAATATTACCATTGATGTTGGCAACACATCACATCTTGTGCACTTTTTTGCTAAGTTTGATCATACGTTCACTTTTTTATACTTCTTTATTTTAATCTTTTGAAAAAAAATACTATTGTTTTTAAAAAGAACTATCGGAAGTCCCCAAGGCCGGTATTTTGAACCCCTGCGTTCAGCACGGGACTGGAATCGTCAACATTATTCGTGTGGGTGTGTGTTGCAGACGTGTGCAGCCACATCCACTCTTGTGCAGCTTATTTTGCTTATAGTTGTTCCATCATACAGTCTACTTTTATATACGTTGTATACTTTAAATGTTTCGAAAAAATTACTAATTATTTAAAAGAAACTATCGGGACCGCTGGTCCCGGTATTTCAGACCCCTGATTAAACGGACTGGGAATGTGTCAACCTTGTGTGGTGGTGAGTTACAGGTCGTGTGGCATAAAACACGTACGAGTGCCGCGGCTGCAGGGCGGGCAATCATTCGCTCTGTGACCATGGGACTAGGAGTCTGCTGCGTCTGTAGAGAAAACAAAAACTTGTTTCTCGGTCATTTTAAAAAAAGTGATTCCGATTGATTGATTGATGGTGGGTGATGAATGATTCTTCGTGCGTAAAAACTGTAATGTCGTTAGTCTCTGTAATAAAGTGGCAATGGTTTTCATCATGGAAAGTGGGCGTTGATTTTATACGCGCTGGCTGGCGAGCTCTGGAGCACCTATCGTACGGTTCGAGCGAAGGATTTCACGAAAGAGAATCATCAGTATCTCCACTAGTGAGCAAACTACGCGCAGTCCAGAAAAAAGTGCCAAATCATACCGACTTGGTCGCCCGGTAATACGCGTGTAGTGTAGCTTAATTAAATGCAAGACGGTATAACGTAAGAGGGGAGGGAAAGAGTAAGGAAGAGAGATGGAAGAGATAGCGCTCGTCCGTGGGCGACCCGTTTGACATAGAATAACTGCTTCAGCAGGATTTGTCTTGGTGTTGACGAAGAACACACACGGAAAACTACAATATAGAGCAGCGGCCGTTAGAATGGCTACTCTCCAGATATGCGCCTGAGTATCCGACTTAGTTGTCTTAGTCAAGTGACCCAGGGGAAAATCCTGTCACTATTGGTTACACTAATTTAAGGTCCACTGTTCTCAATATTCCGGAAAAAGTTGAGAGATTTATTTATCAAACTGACGTACTACTATCATTCATGATGGTCATTAACTTCAAAATCAAAAATCATCATAATTTGGTAATATATACAAAATTTTGGATTAGCCTTATGAATTGGTCAAAACATGTCTTCTGAAAGAACAGAGGTGAATAGATCATTTATTTTTCTTACCTCTAAACAATGAAATATTTTTAACGAGATAACAGCAGACGAGTCTGAACAGCAACACAACAAAAGAAAAGCAAATATACTATTCCTCAATACTAAGTATTCACATTAGGTATCAACAACCAAACCAAAAATTTTTTCTACAATATTTAAAATGTCTCACCTCTCCCTATCTCAGAGGTATCATTTCCCCCTAAGCAGAGAGACATGGTATTTTCTTGCAGTGTTTTATTCCAAATGGTTCTACTAATAGACTATCAGACGAGAAGGAAATTATAGTTACAATAAAAAAACAAATAAAGCACACACATTTGTGCTACTATTTATTATTGAAATATTATACTTCACAGCATCTCGAGAGAAGTTAGTTTAGGGCACAACAGCGCCTTAGACCGCAAGGTCCTAGGCTCGGAGCGCCCGGACGGTAAAGCAGGAATTTTTCGACCTAGAGCTAGATATAATAATTCATATGTATATATTATTATTATTACTAATATATTATTATTATTATCATATTAAATTAAAGACGCCCATTAGAATCAGGGATGGAGATCCGCTGCACATAATACTAGTTATTAATTCGAAGATAGTGTTCACGACGTGTCAATAATTTCATATATACATTAGATTATAAAGGATATTTAGAGCAATTCACGTAGAGCTTAGAAACAGCCCACCGGACATCATGTGAATGGTCGAAAATCACATTTGCCAATGACTTGTCATTACGCCGTACAGAATCACACGACAATCATGTCCGAAAAGCACTCTTTTAAAAAAGAGTAATGAATTTAACTATAAGAACAGTGGTCGTAAAAAGGTCTGTATAACAAGAGGTCACATTCAACAAGCATTATTAGGTTTGCCGCAGCACGCCGCCTTTACACGAGGCGCCTCCCCCCCCCCTCACTCCCGACCCAGTCGACTCGCTTTCTTCTGCCTATGTGGGCAATCGATTTAATCGAATTGCAGTTGTTTTTATTTTATTCGTTCAACGTTGTAACAAGTTGAAAGTGCAATATTAATCAATGTTTGAATATGTTATTACTTAAATAATGACATTATTGTGTTTTGCTGGCAGGTTTAAAGTTTTATTAAGTTATAGATAACTTTACAATGTTAACACGTTTTTCTACCATATACTTTTCTCCCGTTTCGATTATGTATAGTCAGACTCAACAGGATATTCTAAAAATCCATTGTAATCTCCTTGGCTTATTATGCTATGTTGCGAACAATACGTTGCCTATTATTAGATATTATGCGATTATCTCATGACTAAACTAAATAAATCTCAACGTAAAAGCCAGTCTAGTGTACTTGGCTCATAATAAGCTAATTTAATAAACTCTAAAATTCTAAGACGACATCGAAAATCAGATTGCACGATTGTGTAACCAGTATTTACACTAATTCGGGAACAAATATGGCGGTTTTTGAGAAAATGTTCCTTTTAAAATTGCTTTCTTTTTCGCAAAATTACGCAATCATATCTCATCTTTTTTTAAAAATTGTACAGCACCTCAGTTAAATATATAATTTGCATACCAGATTCCTTAGGAAAATATCTTCATCTTCAGTATTGTAGTTGTAAGATGATGAAGAAATGTTAACTTTTGCAGTTCTGAAAAGTAAAAATAATTAAATGAAAATTAAATTAGTGAGAACCTATATCATTTTCCTTTGCGTTCTTTGCTCTAACGGAGAAAACTATTTTGAAAAAAAGGGCTTCCAACTTTGAGAAAAATTTGAAGAATTCTTTGAAGTCTCATATATCCATTTTCATTTCAAGGGGCCGCAACATCAGCTAGTTCTATCAATAAAATTAACTTTAAATATCCTACTTGAAGTTCTGCCGCTAATATTGTTTCCAGACGTACGGAATACATTTTGCCCTAATCTTTGGGTAAGAACAACCCACAAAACGAGTTTTTCTGTTGAAAAATTAACTCTTTACTGCGGCATTACAATACATTCTGTATACTACTAAAGTAGTAAGTGAAAAGTAAAAATGACGTGTGTGTGTGTGTGTGTGTGTGAAGTTGCCAGTGGCATTTGCCATAATTTTGTTTCATTCGTAATTGCAGCCATGCCGAGATCTATTTTGCTCTCAAATATACTGAATGAGTGGAAGCTTTAGAAATGTGTTGAATCGTGTCTAAATGCGCGAATCATTATTGATATGTTGTGAATTATCGTGACCTGTCTTCTTTAAAGGATTTGACTCTACTTTTTTCACGCATTTTATGTAAACCAATTATAAATTGTGAAAGAAAAATAATTTTTGTTAGTTTTTTCTGTCCTAATATTTTAGATTTCCTGCTTCAATGATTCATTTGATGAAGGAATTAACCAGATTCAAGTAAATCAGCAAAATACATTCATGATCACTAGCTATCAAATAAATGACTTGAGGTAGTAAGAATACAAGGTACACGTGCCTCAGGAAGTCTGCAACTGATCATAGATGTGAATATCTCAATATTGGACGAAGAGTAACAAACCAACTTATTGCTTCAAGCCCCTCAAATTCATTACCAATACCTATCGAATAACAAAAGAAGCAATACTGTGACAACAATTCAGGTATTGATAATTTACGAATAACAAGAGACTGCCTCCGGCAGGAGTAGCTTTCCTTGTCATTGCCTCATGCCCTCCAGATTTATTCTGTACGTCGTGGATTTGTGAATTTTCGAATTATTTGAATCTGAACTTAATCTATGTAGCAAAAGTTGTCAGGAAAATCATAATACACCTCGCGGTCATGTTTTTTCAGTTGATAAAATATACGAGTTCATCTTTATTACTGAAAATCTTTTATAGAGTGATATTTGTAAAAAGAATTATAAAAAACCATATATATATATATATATATATAAATGGTTACATTAAAAACACACAGATTTCAATGTTCTTATAAAATCTTATTTAAACATTAGTGTTAGATGTGTTAATTTCCGTAGTATAATCCATTCTTCAAAGGAATCTCTAGTTTGTATTTTATTTGTGTGAATTGTAGTTACCATAAATGTTGAGACTACTAATCCCTATATTAATTAATATAAAGTAGCACTTTCATTCTCCAAAAAGTATTGATTATGGTACAAAAATGTACTGGTCAAAAGACGCATTTCTGGGGGGAGACATTGCATACTTCTTGATATAATGAAAAGGTTATTGCAGTACTGAGTGCATAACAATAAATATATCACCGAATTTATTGCTTCGAGAATATAAGTACGCCATACATTTTTTAATTTATTGCAAACACAACAAGATGTTAAATGTTTTGTTGAACCATGCAAAAATTCATATTAAACTTTGTATTTTGTGAAAATTATTTTAAAAATTGTAAGTAAAAATTTTTTTATATACTCGCTAAACAATAGCAAATAGGGAAATTAAATTCTATTCGTGTTTTGTAAAGGCGACCATCTAGCGCGATGCGATTATTTAGCATATTTTTAGGGGCCTGATATTTTTACTAGTGAGACATTTGAAAGATGCAGTTCTTAATTAATTGATTTAGAACCAGTTATTTTTTTTTTTAGAAATAATTCCAGATTTTTTTTCAGGTTTTAAGCAAACGTGCCCTCTGCGTAGAAGAGGCACATTTTAAAGAACATAGGTATCAATAATAAAGTTCATGTAAAACAATCAATTTAATTGTGACTTACATCTTGTTGATCTTTGCATTATACGTACTCTTGAGATGTATCCGGAGTATAATGATACAAGTAAGTACTGAAAATGACAAAAATTAAATATTCAAATTTACAAATATTTTACCATTTTTTGGCTTCGTGGTCTTACATAGATAACTTAACATCACAATATTTGTCTTTAAATGTTAAACTAATATCTCAAGTTCTGTATAATAAATTATTAACCCATATACGCCCATTGCACCAATAAAGGATAGTCGACAGACATGCACATTATGAACGATTCACAAAGTAAGTTTTGTCGTTTCTGAATGCTAGGTGTCGTTTTACTCGAGGACTCTAAAATATTATTTGCTCCTGGCCAGATTAACTCATGATATTCTACATTTCTTTGCCATTCGTGTACCAAAAAGATGAATTTTCTTTTCCTAGAAACGCTTGATATTATGTGAAACCTGTGTCATTTTAGATTGATGTTTTTATTTTGTAGATTATATCAAATATTACACAGTCTCTAACCATTTTCATTGACACAGTTTACATATTTATTTGATAAATAAAGATAAACATGAATGTTTATAAACTTTTTTGTATTTTCATTAATTTTCGCAGACCAGAATTTTTGCTTTAGAGGAATTGTTTTTGGTTATCAGATATTCAAACTCAAACACACAAATAATCAATAAATAAAATACATTATATTTCAAAGAGTACAAAAATAAAATACTTGTTTCAATAAATTTCAATCGTTCTTTTCAATAAACGAGAGAAGCCCACGTGTTCTTCATTGTTATATTGAAATGAAGGTTCGGTAAAGGTTTGATACATATTATCAACTGACTTTCATATTTTTACGTGGACTTTTATTGTAAAATTACAGTACTATCTTAATGATGATCGCGTGGATTATAATTATTTTACGCACGTACCAATATGTTGATTGCACTAATATTACTTTCTCGCAACGATCATGAGCTAATTTGCATCAAAGCATGAAATTGAAACGAAAACCACAAAAAACAATCAACTGTGAGATCCAAACGAAAATTGTAATTTTAAATTATATTTTATATTTCTAGAACCACAACGAAATTAAATTGAGTTTCGATTATAATATTAAAATAATTTCATAATTTGTTTCTTAGACAGTCACTAGTAAAAGTGGATTACTTTTAAAGCGTACAAATAATTCAATTTTTACAATTAACTTGAATCAACTTAAGAAAAATTATTTTTTTAACACTAGTGCTATAAGAGAGTGACGAATACTTGATTTACACCTTACCTTCAACAAGTCAAAGGTGAACCACAAAAAACGTTTATTACCCCTCATTGCAAGAACTGAAGAGCACTCGTCGTGCTTCTGCTATTACTAAACATCAGTGCTACTAATAGTACTCACGAAAAGTAATCAACACTAAGATACAGTAGGTGGGAATAGACAAGCTCAGTGTGTCTTGCAGTACGATGTTGCCATTCTATTGCCGATGTTTAATTTTTTAAACATTTTTTGTTTTCCAGCTTACCCAGAATTTTTAAAAAAGTCGCACCAAAAATTCCTTTCTGTTTTCACGATACGCAGGTTTTCTGTTTATCAAGTGTATTTTGCTTTCGCAAATAATGGGTTCTGAGATTTACCGGCGAAGACTGGTTTCCGCCTTATTGAGGTTCCGTTTGATAGGTTTTACTGTATTTGGTTGAATACAATCCCCAATGCATTGTGGCCGGATGAGACCGACTGTCGTCGGGTGACGCGGCAAGGAGCCAAATCGGACTGGATGGAGCAGGAGGCAGGAGAGTGGGGCGGAAAGCATCAACCGGGCTGAAGAGAACGAGCGAGAGAAGTGGAAAAAAGCAATAATGGAAGGAGCGAAAGCGTTTGGAGGAGCGGGCGAAGTGGAAGAATACGGAGCGAAAAAGTGAGTCGAGAAGAAGGAATGGGGGGATTTTGTAGAGCGAAAGAAGCGCAAGCAGCATGATGAGCAAGAGAAATAGAGGTGAAGAGGTTTGGAGAGACTGAGCACAATACCTTTGGCAGGCGGAATTGTCCCTGGGGAGACGGGATACATTTGTGGGTCGAGAAAAGTTTTTTAATAGGTCTGCCTCCCTGTCTGTTTGTATTGGCGCAACAGCTCCTGACGGGGCCAAAGCATATCAGCGGCGTTCCGGCCTTGTGGCCATGAGTTAAGGGTTACGTGTGGTTAGCACATAGACATCCCTACGTAGTATTCTGGTTTTCTCAACCTGAGAAGTAAGATTTCTGATAGTCACACAGCTACATATACTGGGACATTGCAAGGGAAGCACATTCTGTAATCAGCCCCGATCGGGAATCGAAACAGAGATTGCGTCATGGAAAGGGAGCATGCTGACCAGTGAGCTATTCGTGAGGCGTGCTTAATAGGTAACTGATAAAACAAATACATGGACAATTCTCAGGAATAAGATGGATTCTTAAATAACTTTAAACATGCATTTCAACAATTTTAAGTTAAAGTGATTATTAAAAAGAAGATATTAAATTTTCAGTCAAAACTTTTATTCCAATTAAAATTACACCTTCATGCAAATAAGTAACTAAAATGTTTCATAAAAACTAATCAGACTAGCATTCATGACAGGCTGTGACGTCAGACAACTAAGAGGTTTGCAGGATGGGTTGCGAGGAAATCACAACATAATATTTTCCCATGAATATTTCACGTTATTCATTTTCTAAGTTGTGTTCTAATAAAAAAATAGAAAAACATTTGAAACTATCAAAACCATAGCCGAAAAGATTTCGTTATTAAATTCCGTAACCGATATATTTTATTTATCGAAGCCGCAAACGGAACGTTATGTCAGGCGGTTTGTTGCCTTGATTGGGACAATTGAAGATACTTCTTTCGTGCCTCTGATCTCCAATTAGATCACAGTTCACATGTTGCATTCTTGATCTTGACAGAGAGGTCATTATACAAATATAATAATAGTCGATGTAAAATTGCAACAATATTCAATACACAAGTGCAACAATATTCAATACACAAGTGCAACTATCTAACAGCTAGCCCCGGATACGTGTTTTTATGTAATTCAATCGAAAATTCTTTTAAATTTTTATACCCAATAAACTTTGTTAGGTAGGGGATAAAACATGGGTTATTTTTCAATACTCTCTGTAATATGTAGTTTTTAAGTAATAGAAACAAATCGGCTCCAAGAATGTTTTCTCCTGGGTATTTTCACTGTATTGTGCGACGTATTTAAGAAATCTATAACGTAGTCATTCTAAATTCCAGGAATTTAACGATTTTACTAGTCGATGTTACTAGTCAAATTGTGACTTGGCAAGAAAAATAACTAAAAGAACTTAGCAATAGTCACCTGTAAACAGACAGGTGAACGTCGTGGATGAAACAGAAGCCCCACTCGTCCCAGACAACGTCGTCCGCCTCGTGTAGCAGGGCCTGCGACGCGCCCCTCCCAAGACTCCGTTCGCTAAACAAACATTGTACGTATCTTGGTTTTACTGGAGGACTCAAGGAGCTGCGCATAATGGAATTCCTGGAGCTAAACAGAACACCCCCCACCCTGCGCCCCTCCTTTCCCCCCGCCCCTCACCCCTTGCGGCTCCTCCGCCCGCACGGCTCCTGGCGCAGCGGTTCCGCCTCCCCTCCCTTCCCTACCCCTTTCCACCTGCCCCGCGCCGCCCCGCCCGCCCCCGCCGCGCCACCCGCCGCTCGCGCCCGTCTCTTCACCGCCACCTCAGAGACAACAAAAAAGAAAGCCGACATTTCTTTTAAGAGAAAGTTAGTAGGGGTAAACGAATACGTAGAGGGAAAGAGCAGAAACAACAAGCAACAAAGATATGTCTAAGAAAGCGAAACAAGATATTATCTAACCCGTCCTTCCAACAGCCAAGTAACAGAGGCCAGATTCCAAGGCAGCTTAATGCTGGTATATGGACCTTTCATATTCATACATGCAAAACCCCCAGAATTAAGTATGGGCTGCGACACTCGACCGTAAAGCCCTAGACCAGGGAGGATTGTTTTGATAAAAAGGAAGAGGAGCTCCCCGCAACCCGGCCACGCTGCTGGCGGCCTGGTGAGCGGACGGAAGTTCTATAGCGAGGGTTAACGCGAGCGGAGTTAGGAGCCCTCCCGCGCGCCCTCTTCGCCGCCCCACTCCCGTTTGAGGGCATCCCCTTCGCCCTCTTTTCCGCCGCTCCTTCCCCAGGCCGGCGACCCGCTCTTTATCTCCCGCGCCGCAGCGTGATAGGAGCCAGTGACGATATAGGCATGGCGCGCTAGCATACAGAGCGCAAGGCCCTCGTGCGACGAATATATTGCAACACTCGCCTTGCCGGATATTTACGTAGTGGAATGGGAGAAGTTACACAACGATGGCCGGCGGTGAATTAAGGTGTTCGATAAAGTCGAGCGAGGAGCATAAGACTGAGAGTGTTGGTACATTCGTTAGACTGCAGTGGGTGTTGTGGAACTGGTGTTATGGTGCTTTGGAGGTTCCTGCGGCCTCAAAGTGAATTTTTGTTATAGAATACGTGGTGATTATGACATGCCCAATGCTCACATCAAACATGAAATGTGTTCACCTTTAGAGAAGTATACTATCAAAAGTTAATAAGTTTTAAAATAAAACGATTGAATTCGTAATAATATTAAAAAACAATAAATTTCAATAAAATATATAATAATAATAAAATAATATAATAATAATTAATGAATAATAGATAATAAATGATACATTAATCAATATGTTCTTGCAATTCATTAGCATAAATAATACTGTTGCGTAGCCAGAGAAGATCCAAAGAAGTTAGCGCACTCATTCCAAGTACTCGTGAGTTATCTGACTCTTGTGAAAAACAAAGTATGATTTCATGCAAAACGCTTAATGTTTACAATAGGGAAATTTAACTTCACAATGTTTATATTTATATCATCAAAATCCTACGTATTTAGGTAAATGTGTGTAGATATAAAAAAACATTCATTTCTAAGAAATACAAAAAAAGACACTTCACAAATGAATGTATTTTAAAAAACCCTAATTATATTGGCCCACAAGTGTTTAAAACGTTGCGAAATGCAAACTCATTTGAGTTTTCAAATGCGAAGTTTAAACATTTATAGCGTTACTTTAATAAATAACGACAGATCTCGTAGAAGCTGCTTTAAAACTTTTTTAGTTTTTCAAAAATAATTTGCCGGCACATTAAATACTTACGTACTAATTCGCATTCTAACCCTGGCACTTGATCACATGTTATCGAACCATCATATTCTACTTCAAATTATTTATATAATGTTTGATTTATGTTGCACGGCACAAATCGAATAGTACACATTTCAGAGTGGTCTTATTTGCCTTATAAAGAGATACGGGGTAGCACGTGGCGTGCCTGTGAGCCAGTTGGTATTGAGCTGTAGTCCAATTATTTTTCGTTATCATAGGTGTCACTCAAAGCCCAGCTTGCGAAATAGTTCCCGGACAATTTTACTCCCCCGTAAAAACACTTCAATACAGGTTGAAGGATACATTTGAAGCACAACGAATCGTGTTTCTACGTTTATATAAAACAAAAAAGTCTAATCTATACTACTTTCGCTGTCATGTCGGCCTGACACACAATTGACGACCAAATATGCAGGAGGAGTACTTTCTGAAGACAATTGACGAAATGAAGATGAGCTCTAAACGAGGTAACACAGAGTAGTTAAGCAATGTCTGCCACTACGTGAGGAAAAAAGAGTTCGCTTCTGGCGCGATCCTGACATAATACACAACAGCAATCACGTTTGAAGTCCAGATCCGCTGCCTTTCACAGCCATCCTCTCATAACGTGACGGAAAGCGCGCGGACTTCGGGGCGGAAAACGACCGACGGGGCGGGGAGGCGGGTGGTGTGGCAGGAGACGGCGTGGTCACCCGCGGAAGAGGAAGTTGCTGCGGCGCGGTGGCGGCGCAAATGACGGGGAGCGAGCGCGTGGCGGGGGCCGGTCGGGTCCCTGTGTTTAAAAATTCGTCGCGCGGCGCCCGCTGGGCGCGAGAGCCGCCGGGGCAGACGCCGCGAGCCGCGGGTGGGTGGGGGGGGTGCATGGCGGGGCCGGAGAGGCGCCGGATTGATGGTCGTCGGCCGCATACATTGCGGAGGATGCCGCTCGCGATATCGGCGGACGCGAGGCTTGTGAGACGCAGGTGTCAATTCCATTCAGCCATTCATTTCCCGCGCGACAGCGGACGCGGCCGCCCGCCCCGCCCGCCCCACCCCTCCTCCCTCCCTCTCCCCTCCCTCCCCATCCGCCATCCCGCCCCCGACCAACACGCCCGGTGACACCGACTCGCGCGCCCCGCTGTCAAGGAAAGAGCTGGCTCTGTAAGTGGTTTTGCCTGCAGTTAGCCCGACCCCCGCCTGACACCTCGGGCCAGGGCCAGCCAGCGCCGCCGGCTGTTTTGGACGAGGAGGGGACACACACGTGTTTGAAAAGCGTCAACAAATATTCGCTGGTTGCTTTTGTCTTGGGTGATGAATGCGCTGTGCGAAGAAAATGGAAAGACAGGGCACGGTGTAATCTGGGATACGGATTGCGTTAATCGGGGTACGAAAAATTAAACACAAAGCAATTAATAAAAGAGTGAGAACCATATAGCCTTAATAAACAAATTGAGTGAAAGCAAAGAACTTTCAAAAATTTTCAAAATTCATAATGCCGTCTTTGTTGCAAGTGCTTGCTCTTTTATTGATAAACGAATACAATTTTGATGTTATGGTAAAAGTGTGGTTTGCTATTAAGTTTATATGATTTTACAGACAAGTCTGCGATCTATTTCTAGCCCTAAATTTCGTAGCGAAATTTTTTTTGATTGAAATTTTGCTGAGTTCATATTTATATTCTATGTGAAGAATTAGTTTGTTGAAATGTTGTAAGTTGTAGCGTGCTATTATTCTATATTCATGAGTAGTGAACAATTCAGTGCCATGTGCGAATATGGCTATTTCTGAATTTAATAGGGTAGGAATATCTGAGATGAATATGAAGGAATTAGTGGGGGAACATTTGGCGGATACCCATCATTATGCAACTATGTGATGAATGTTTCGTGTTGATTTGCACTTTAAATTTACGATTAAAAAGGAAACTCTATATTAGATCTTGAAGATATTAAGGGAATTCAAGTGATAGAATTTTAAATACAAAATCCCTAATGATAAAAGTTTATATATTTGTTTTACTAACAAATAAGAGAAACGTTACTCTAAACGCAATTGTTCTAAAACTTACGGGCTGATGAATTATAAATTAAAAGAAAATTATGCTACTCGTCGAAGTCTTTTCGAAAGTAAGATAATTATTTTAAGGGGCAGTTACTGAATGATCGGATCTTAGTTTCCTAGCTCTTTCCGTTTTATGTTACTAGATGCCAGTGGCGTAATAACTTACGATATATGTCCCCCTTCATACCCACTACACTTCGCCATAATTGTTCCAGTAGTCCTCAATAACAATTTTGTTTCCCTTCCGTGTTTTTCTTGCCATTCGGCCGATCTTCTGCTACACTTTGATAGCCTCTGAATTTTATTTCTGACGGATCCTTGCTTTGAGATGTACATTTTAAACTTACTAAATCTTAATGTGAAAAGTGCTGTTTTCTTTGCAAAACATTGACATCAAGAACCCCTTCAGAGATTTCAGGTTAGAGTTCATCCAAGAACTCTCGTTCAAAACGTGACGTGAATTCAGTCGCGTGTGAATCGAGCTTGACCATCTGCTCTATTATTCCATTGTACCCCCCTGCCAACCCTCGTCGCAGCCGAAGGTGCTAGAAGACAGGGCAGGCGCACTGCAGCGCGTCGGAAGGCGCGGGCGGCAACGTCGGCCGCCTGGAAATCTGCAACCCGCTTAACCGCTGTAACTGATGTACGAGCCGTTGCTCCTTTTGAGAGCTGCGGCTCCAGTCACTCACAGGCGCAGACGACCGAGGTTTGGGGTGCGTTGCGTCAAGACAGATTACAGTCCCTTGCATTCGCTCGATGGCAGTTAAAGTTGCACTAGTTAGGCCGGCAGAGTGCTCTGTACGCGCTTGCATTTGCATGTGAGACGCTAATGGAGCCAGAGTGCTTCAGTCTGCGTCTCGCCTTACTCAATTGCTTCTTGCCGCGTGCTGCGAGAGGTGCACGTAAGCATACGACACTTGTTTTGTGATATCAGTTAATATTAGGGCATGGTTTTTTAGAATAATGTTACACTAGCTTCAACAGATAACTTAGTTTATTATCCCATAATATTAGAAATTTCGAAAACGTGATTTCATGTTCACAGTATTGTTCCTTTGGGATTCTTTTCTAATGTTAGTAAATTCATATACTAACAAGCAAAAGTCTACAGATTATATATAGAAAATGAAGTGAAATAATTGATCAAACAATAGATCAATAAGAAGAAAATGTGGTTTGAATAGTAACTCTTGAATCATTTGGCTAAATAAATTGTTTCAAGAAATATATTTTTAAAAAAGAAATAAGTAGTTTCTAATATTAATATTTTTTTTCTATTAATACAATTGTTATCTATTGTTATAATGTTTTATATTGAAAGAACTGGTATTTTCATTATACCTCATCAAAGAAGTAGAGAAAGATACACTAATGCTAAATCTATAACTGAAAAATATGTCAGGTTTTCTCGCAATTCATTGCTGTAATCTCATTCTTTTATTATTTAACCTACTGAAGAGGTTATTCACCAAGATGCATATATTGTTATGTGACACGAATCATTTATCAGTCGCATTGTGTACCCAAATAATTATCGGAAATCAACAAGTAGTATTTTAACGATATTTTTGCGTATCCTACGAAGAAGCATAAAAAACACATAGGTTTTACATTCTTAACCTAAAGCCAAAACGTACGAGAGTTCCAATCCTAAATCGAAAAGACACACATCGCATCTGCCAAGCGAAACTGGCAATGGGGGAGGGTGGGGAGCCGGCAGGTGGCTAAGCGGATTATCGAACGTCCCTGCGACCTCTCTCCTCTCGGCCGCGCCGCGATCGTCCCGCGCCGCAAGAGAGAGAAAAAGTTGTCGATATATTTCGTGACGCACAATTAAAAAAAACCCTGGGGTACGCCGTTGCATCCGCACGCGACTCTCCGTCCAAATTGGATTAATCAAACGCACGGGTAATTGATTTCATTACAAATTATTCCGCGCCCAAAAAGTCGAATTAATTGGTTTTATGATTTTACATGTGATGGCTTGAATAATCGCGACCGCGGTCGGGTCGAGCCTCGGCCCATCAGCCGAAATTGGCCGCGTGGCGGCGCGGTCGGCGCGGTGGAGCTGCGGCGAGCGACCCGGTCGCGCAGGGGCTGCCAGAATCAGCGGCCGAGCTCGGAAGTGCGAATGGCTGTCCGGATGACGCCGTCCTTTCTGTTATGTTTGTGAAATAAACATCACGTGAAAACTCAACCAAGGTTTTTTTATCCAAAATAACTGTGCAACTAAACAATCTGCGACTACAACATTTACTTTGCTACATATGTTTGGGACTCTGTCCCGTGTGTCCGCTCCTGTCGTCGTAGTCGTCCTGATGGGGAGCGGTGTGGACACCTTATCCATTTACCTCTTCACGGGTCCTGTCCTGGTGTAAGGTCACCTATGGGGCGAGTAGCCTGCTATTTGCTGCCCCTGAACTCGTGCCCCGGTATCTGAATAGGCCGTCCTGGTTACGAGCTTCCTACTTGCATGTTATGTTTGTAAAATAAACATCACGTGAAAACTCATCCAATTTTTTATCCAAAATAACTGTGCAACTGAACAATCTGCGACTACAACGTTTCCTTTGCTACGTGTGCTTCGGACACTGACTCGTGTGTCCACTCTTGTTGTCGTAGTCGTCCTAATGGGGAGCGATGTGGATTTCTCCTCTTCACAGGCTCTGTCCCGGGGTAAGGTTGCCTATGAGGCCGTCCTCGTAACGAGCCTCCTGCTCGCCTGTGACTGAAGCCGCCATTTGAAGTCACTTTCCGTGCTCGGCGAGCACTATCAGCGAACGGTCTCTAGCGTACCAACGCGGCGCCGATTCCCTTCGGCGCCGGATCACGCGTGTGGAGCTGTTGCTATCCCCAACCACGCATACCGCCCGCAGCCTGCTTCACCGCGACCTGATGACTTGTGCCACTCTATTACTGCCTGTTCGGCTGCAGGGGTGCTGTCTCCACTGGCTAACTGACTGACTGAACGGCTGCCTGCCTGAGCTTCCAGGCTCTTTAAATACTGGGCGCCGCCGTTAGCCGAGACTCGTTCCCATGCCTCGGGGTTGCTTAGGCCAGACCCGTGACTGACGCACACTCGTGCTTTTTTTAAACAAAGATTGTTATATACTTTTATGATACAGCGTGCATTGCCACTTCACGAAGTTTTTTGGTTGTGACATATGTACTCACAAAAAGGCACAGTAAACAATAAATAGGAGGGTGACCCCACTGGACTCCTCAATGGAAA
The DNA here is from genome assembly GCA_017312745.1 of Gryllus bimaculatus. Classification (NCBI taxonomy): domain Eukaryota; kingdom Metazoa; phylum Arthropoda; class Insecta; order Orthoptera; family Gryllidae; genus Gryllus; species Gryllus bimaculatus. Next base: position 2,943,624 of record BOPP01000068.1, on the reverse strand, counting down.
GAAAATCAGGGTAAGGTGTTTAGGAGTTTTTGCTGGTGGTTTGTGAAATGAGTGCGATAACGGGGCTTATGATGTGAGGATAGAATTGTAACTATGGAGTGGAGATTTATTTTTGGGAGCATCTGGAAGGTATGCGGTTTATATGAGGATGAGTGTTTCTTTCTAATGCGAATGTCGGTTGGAAAGGGAGGCTATGAAGCTTGTTGGAAAATCTTTCGGAGAGGCGGGCGATGTGGGCTACTGGAGAGAATTTTAGGTCATTGTGAATTTGTACATTTTAAAGGTACAATGGAGCATTTAAAGCTGTGCAGGGGCCACTCCTGCTGCTTTCCAGAGTGCGCACTGCCCACGGCGCGCGTGCGGCGGATTCAAATTGCTCGCCGCACACTGTTCCCATCATCATTTTTGTTTGATTGATTAGTGATTCCGCCGCAACTGAAGAGATAGCTGTAGTGTAATATTAGTGTAGCTGTACTGTAAGTGTAGTGCATATTTTTGATGGGGAGGTGGCGGTGATCTTTCTTCGCTGGATGGCGACATCCGGCGCCGACCTACCGTCAGCTAGCGTGGTTTTCCTGGCAGGTTCCTCCCTCCAGCGAGCCACCGCCACAGGCTCCCGCTCTGCCATAATGGGGGTGTAGTGCATGGAAGTAACGGGTATGAAAGGACAAGAAGTGGGATCGCGCGCGGTCTGTGACCGTTTCGTGAATGTACTACTCCATGACTCGTCTGGTATTGATCACAGAAACCACTTTACACTACCGATCAAAGCAGCCGGCCGCTAGACTTCTCGTCTAGACAGCGAAAGAACTCGACCTAGGTATGTAGCTAGTGTCGAAAATCTTCCGACCTTCGGGACTCGAAGTAGGACCTCCCGATCAGAGGTACTGCAGTGATAACAGAGGAGCAACTTTTTTCGGTTCGTTTCGACCACCTTGTCGTGGTCTCCCTCAGGGCAGAAGAGCCTCAGAAGGGGGTGTCACTAGAGTTTATATACTAACTAGGAAATTGTCACTCACCTAAATTAGAAACAAGACATTAACATCATCAATAAATCTTAAACGAAATTGTGTCATTTTAAACCACTGAAAACAGTAGCACCCGTTTGATTTTCAATGCTACACTTTTGCCAGTGTACAACAAGACCCAAGCTGCTGTATCACATATGGATAAAATGCATCTAAAAGTAACTTAAATATTATGTATATCGTCCAAAAAATCTTTAGGGCCATAACAAACGCACCATGGTATGTTCCAAAGAATCTACACAAATAATGTAACTTTGAGCAATAAGCCTTAACATATCATATATTTCTCCTTGAACGTTTATTTAAGTCTTGCAAATTTTATTCCAATTCGAATTCACGCTATATTCACACCAAATTCACCTAATTCTTAATTCGAGAATGAAAATCAAATACTGTATTCCTATATTCCTTAAAATCGATTCTGAAGTTAAATAATAGATGTACATCAACAGCTAGCTTATTCTCGTTAAACGTCGTTGTTCATATTTAATCTCAAGTCTTGAAAGTGTAAAATAAAATAAAACTTAACCGTGAAAGGACGAGGCTAGGCGAGGCGAAGTAGGACGAGGCGAGGCGGGACTAGGCGGAGAGGCGCAAGGCAGGAGGTGGCGGGTGTGTGTCTAATAGACATGACGCGAGGTGGCTCCCGGGAGATTTATTAAAAATATCGACGAGCTGTCCCACCCCCAGCCAGCGCCGCCGTTCGAACGGCTAGGAAGCGCCACTTGCGAACGGAGTTCACTGCTTTAGGAGATGGTCGACTGGGCGCGCACGCCTGAGTGAAGACACTAGTACCGGAAGAGAGAGCCTGAAAATCCAGCAGAGAAACTAGGAGCCAACATGAAAGCAAACGTACATAATACAAACTTTTTTAGAAGAGTGTTGAGAACAAACTATATATTTAAGTGCGTAGTCTTTCGCGTCCAGAGTCGGCGGCTTTGCTGACCGGGAGACGCCGCGGCCTCGGCACAGGTATCAACGATTCGTCTGCCATTTGAAAGATATCGCAAAATTTCGGCCGAAACATTGTAACCTGTGATTAGGATGCTTCTTCCCCCGGACAGCTTCTAAAATACACATTAGCTTCCGTAGTTTTTCCTCACTTGAAACTGTAATGAAGGTTTATGTATAATAGTTTCATATTTTTTGCGAACGTGTGAAGTAAAACAGCATCCATCGCTAGTAATGGTAATGACGATAACGCTAATGATGATGCTGTAAGATTACACTGGATGATACACAATTGTAGGGAAATGACGGTGGTTAGGAATAATACAGGAAGTCTTATAAAACTTGTAGAAATATTTCAACTAATTTATTTATTCAATTACAGCGCGGAGAAAGCATTTTTAACCTGGAGCGTGAAGTAATGAACCATTACTTTCTAAATATATGTTGGTGCTGAGAAACGTGGTGCTTAACTTTAAATTCACTAGCAAAAATTCGCTTTCACGTTTTGGGAGGAAAGAAAGGGGCAACGATTGATTTTTCGTTTCAGAACCAATTATATGACTTACGTAAATATTGGCTCTCAATTTGATCTTATAGATCAGCTCAAAGTATTAAACATTAATCGTTATCTGCGCAAATGTTTCGTGGGATTTATACTTTATTTGTTCGTCATTTCTCTTCCTAAAAATGATCTACAACACCTTCCCTCTAAGAAGAGTTGATAAAAATATTTATATACATTTCATTAAAAATAAATGCAAAATATTAGATTATTTTTGTTTTCTTCGTTTGGTTTAAAATACATGTTTGAACATACACGATTGATTCAAAAAACATTTTTGATCGTGTTACGGCTTCTAAACTTATTTTAACTATTTTTGTGTAAGTAGACATTTATTATTTTATTACTGTATAGATAATAGTGAATCGTTAATTTTTTATTTGTTATACAATTTGAAAGTAGTGTGTTATGTTCATAAAAAATCCATGGTTACAAGAGGAACAGGAATATAATTGAAGTTCATTCATTAATCTGCCTTAATTTTTTTAATCAGAAATTCCGCGCCGATTTATAGAAGGTATCGTATAATATTACAACCACACCCAATTTGAAAAATATGTTAAAAATTTCTGTATTTTATTTGGATGCAAAAGCACCAGTGATTAAAGCTCAAAATTGGTGATTGAAGATAAAATTAACAAGTTGAATACTGAACTATAGTTCTGTGCATTGAAGATCTCATGAAAAGAACTGAATGCCACTTGTTTGTTTATTTGGAAGAACAGTGTCAAATAACTTAATTCAAGATATTTTCTTCTCATTTGAAATATATTTACTTATTATTTTGGATGAGATACGGCGTACGAACGTTATGTTTGTATTGGTAAACGAAGGACACTCCCTTCTAAAACGGATAACGCAGACGTCGACTACAGTTCAGCGAGACGTAACAGTTCCGATTCCAAACAGCAGCCGTTCCCTGGAAAACTGTTATCACCGCGCACCCCGCGCGTCGTGTGCACCTCGCCTGCCCACTGGCGCCTGACTGCCCGCCGACGGGCGGCGGCGACAGCGCCGGGCACGAGGTGCTGCACGCATTAGCCGATTGGAGCAAGCGGTGGCGCTGGCGGCGGCGGTAGAAGGGGGCGGTGCTGCGTCTGACCCTAGCGCCGTGGCGAAACGGTCACTCACTCTCGACCGCAGACGCTCGTACGCCCGCAAATCCACGAGACATCGATTGCAGCGGTGGAGATGTTAGTGGAGCCGGGCGTGACGATAAAGCAGGAGGACTGGCTACGACGGTGGAGGTGACGCTGGGTGGAGAGGTAGAGACGGGAATGTGATTCCGGGTGGGTCAGCGGTCTTTAGTTCCATAAGTGTAGTGCATGTGTTTACTGGCGACGTGGCGGTGATGTTCTCGCACTTGATGGTGAAATCCATCTCCGAACTCCCGTCAGTTAGCGGGGTTTCCCCCAACCAGGTATCTCCCACCAGCAGGGCATCGCCCTAGTTGGGACAAACTCTAATCTCCCCACCGGTCTCCCGGCATGTTTGGTAGTGTAGTGCCTGTAAGTATAAATGTATGTAAAGGATAGAATAAGACAAGGAGTGGGAAGGAAATATCACGCGCAGTCCGTGGCCCGTTTGTTAGGGTGCTACTCCAGCATTTGCATTGATATTGATCGAAGAAACAATGAAAAACTACATATCAGAGAAGCCAGCTGCTAGAATTCTCCAGTCAGTGGTAGTGCTCTACCTAGTTATCTGGCTAGTGTCGAAATTCTTGCCACCGTCGGGACCCGAACTTTAGGACCTCTCAGTCAAAAGCACTACAGTGGGGAAGGAAGGTGGCGGTTGTAGTTAACTACGGCCAGTAGAGGAGAAGGACGACTGGGTTGAATACGGGTGGTGTGTAAAGGGAGATAGAAGTGGCAGTAAAGATCAAGGAGGAAATGGCGGTGGTGGAGAGGTGGGGGATGTGGCATTAGCGCTGGTGGTAATAAAGATGATGGAGGTTCAAATAGCGGTGGCGACGCGGGCTGTGGCTGCAGTGATGGCGATAACCGTGGAGACGATGTTGGATTCAGATTGCTGCTCGCGTGTCGCTCCAGGTCTCTGCGGTGCTGTAGGGCTGCTTTGACTTAAACGTAGGAAGGAGCAAGGCTTAATATTGCGCTATCCCAGCAGTTCAGATATAAACGTGCAAGATCCGCATGACGACATGGCGACGTGGGACCCGACAAGAATATCTATTGTAAAATTAAATTAGAATGTTTCTATGTCTACATCTCTCTATGTCTGCATCACAAATAGAAACTTTGCCTCCATTTATTCGCAATACTGTCTATTTTCAAGGTCCTTGGTCATGGAATACACACAAATGGATGATTACAAAATCGCGTAGTCTGAATATTGAGAGTAAAGCTGAATGAGAAAGGAAGGTTGGCGCACGAACAAATGTAATTATTTTCAAAGTATCCTGCTGGAAGCTCTACCAGAGAAGTCCTTCTATAAAATTGCCATCCATTCAATTACATTTCAAGACCTATAAATTATTCTTACTTTTCTTTAGTTTTCGCCTCCGTAATTACTTCAACATAGGGTACACTCACCTGTAAAGCTTTAGTTTGTCTCCCAGTAGATCTGCACAAGATCACATTTAATTACCTTTTTTAGGGAACCGTTTTCTCTTGTAGCCTAATTCGGTTTGTTGTGAGCTATAATGCTCAATCATTTATTTGTTTACTCACTCTCTGAATGAAATCTTGCAAGGCACGATAACGAAGCCAAATTTTAAATGCTACACCTTTCTTCAACGTTAGGTTAGAGTTCGCTCCTGCCGAAGGTACGGAAGAAAGCGACGTTAACACAATAGAATTCATTGCACCGAGACATGAGTATTTTTACGAACACGAATACCCAATTATTATGAACACGATTTTGTAGTATAAATAATAATATATCAAAATATGTCATGACTTAAAAGTATCACGGATGCTCTGACGTTTGTTATTCTCAGAAATTGTTCTTTTGGTATTAAGTTGTCGTTTTAGTCATGTGTGTGATAAAATATGAAGTAGATATTGAACCAGGGGATACACTAATCTTTATTAGAATATCATGTAGTCTTTGTACCACCGAAGAGACTTTCCGTACAATCAAAGGACTGGATTTCCAACCCTAAGGTCTGGATTCGTTCACCGGTCAATTTGAATGGAATTCGTGAACTTTCGCCAGATTTTCTCGGCGTTTTCATTTTTAACATGTCTATTTTTTTCATGTCAAGAATGACGGAATATTGTACTACTTGTACTCACCTTTTAATCATAATTATTATATCTCATTAGTTCGGCCCTCGTGTGTCTGAATGATCTCACCATATGAGGAAACCCAAACCCAACAAATAAATAACACTAATCCCTCCGGGAATATGTCTGCTAACCATTATTTTATCCTCTGTACTTTCGTTCTGTTGTTTTCCCCACTCCTGACTTGCTTCTTCTACGTTTTCGTCGCAGAGTATCCTACTGAAATGTGAACGATGCAGCTTACATTGACGTGGCTTGGACACCTGTTCTTCTTCATAAGTCCTCCTTCCATTTTTTACCATCCTTTACTGCTTCCCTTCCTCTTAATCTTTTAAATCCTCTCTTTTCTTTTTCCCACGTCTCCTTCTCTTTCATTTCACTTCGTTGCATCCCACATGTTCCTTAGCAGCCCCCTCCTTCACGCGTATAAATGCCCCTTGTGAGATATCCATTCCAAGCAGCACCACACGCAATCAATCCAGGCCGTGATGTCGATAAAGATATTTCTGCTTCTTGTCCCAGTTCATAATTATCTTTTTATTTGTGACTACATGTCTTCCAACGCCTGCTCACATTCCCTTCGTTCTGTTTGTATCTAATCGCTTCCTGCCCCCTCACACCTTCAATTCCTTTCTTTTTCAACCTCTCCCACCCTCTTTATTTCTCTTATGCCTCGCTCTTTCCACCTTATCTTCCTCTCTGTCCCCTTTTCTTACATTTCGTTATCCATCTCTCTCTCACTTGCCCTCGCTTCCTCATTCGTTCCCCCCATTTTCCTCTCTGTTCCCTTCCCCTCCCACCTCCCTCCTCCCACCTCTCACTCTCATCTTTCCCACTCTGTACGTTAAAATCACTCTCTCCCTCTATTCAATCTCCACTTTTCTACTCCTTATGTTTCCTATCTTTAATTCTTTTCCCTTGCTATCCAATTTAGTTGTGCCCCGTGTTTCCCGCTGTCTGCGGTCTCGTAGGGCCGCCGTTTGTGACGCCTCCGCTTTGCTCCGCGCGCGCTGCAGTCGCCCGGTGGCGAGGGCGACGAGTGTAGTGTTCTCTTTCCGCCTCTCCTTCCCTGTCTTCGTCTATCTTTCCCTCGGTCTCTACCCCCCCCTCTCTCTCCAACCCTCTCTTTTTTCCCTTCTCCTTCCCTCTCAGCCGTCCTCTCTCACATATCTCTTTCCATCTCTCTCCCTCACTCCCCCTCATTCTCATTCGCTTTCCTCACCCCGTTCTCCTCTCTATCCCCTTCCCATCTCTTCTCCCGCTTTCCTCTTTCCCGCTCAGTACCTTACAATAACCCTCCTCCTCTAACCCATTTTCTGTTTCCTAGACTCTTTGAGCTGCCTCCCATATCCTCCTCTGTTTTACTTTCTGTCCATTCTGGTTTTTCCCCGTGTACCTTCCCAGCGTCCCCCGCAGCCCGCGTCCTCGTACGGCCGCCGTTTGTGACGCCTCCGCTTTCCTTCGCGAGCGCTGCAATCGCCCAGTGTCGAGAGTGGCGGCGGCGGCGTAATGTCCCGTGAATCGCAAATATAGCGGGCGTCGCCTCTCCCACTCTCCGCTCCCGCCGCTCTGCCCTTCGCCGCTGCAGCCATTTGTTGCGGCGCCTGACGCGAGACGAGCGGCCCCGTGACACCCTCTCCCCTTTCCCCTCCCCCTCCGCCACCCTCTCTCGCGGCGGCGGCAACGATGACGTCCCCACGAGCCACCTTCACCACTGCAGCCCAATTTGCAGCGCCCCAAGCGGGTTCTTTCCAACTGGGCGCCTCTGAGATTCTAATTCGTCTCTTTCAAGGAGTGCAGGTCATCTATTGATTAATGAGTTTTGTTTAGTTAGATATTTTTCTGCAATTGGATTTTTATTGCATGTTGGAAACAAAGATTTACATCGTTATTTAATAACATGTTTTACAAACGTAATGATGTAATTCATTATTAACAATAATGATTTACAAACGTTATTTCAGAAATGCTACTAAGTAAAATTATAAAAATACAAAGTTTGATTAAATAAACAACAAAGGCATAAAATCATTTTCATTACTACAATGTTTTATATAAAAATGCTTGAAATAGTTTTCGTATGGTTGAGAAGTTTTCCTGTCGTTACGTGTTTCTAATGCCATTCGACAATCAACTTCAGCTGTCAAACCTTAAAGATATCCCCTGCGTTCTACATCCCGCCATACACATGTGTATTTCAGAAGAAAGGTTGCGTTTTTTCCTCCAGAAATGATGCATTAGCCATTAGGCTACGTGTTTTCGACTGCTTTGTGCCTTTTATTTCACTTTCGTTACTATTTTGTTCATAAGATCGTATTTTTGTTTGTCGTGATCAACAAACATAACACTTTTATTCCATTAATGACGAATTATTAAGGCAGCTATACATCTATAGAAATATACACTTTGTTGACCCTTGTCACTTTCTTTTTTAATAGAGCTTGTGGATGAATTCTCGGAAAGTTTTATTTGTGAGTTCCTACTGGCTGAGATGGCTCAAAACAACGGTTATTGGCACTGCAGCGAGTCTGTTCGAGATAGCATTGAATCGAATTGGTTTTAGTTACGTGGCGAGACTCGCGCTATCAGGCTCGCTCTTCCGTCTGACAGCGCAAATTTCACCACGCTCTTTTCATCATCTATTGGAGAAAGAAAGTATTACACGGGCGACGAAACAGGTTATTTTGATTTAGTTCAGAGACTTCATTTAGGCTTGAGGATCTTTGACATGCAGTATATCTACTAACACGAGAAAGGCGGCTTTACTTCCCCTCCAAAGGAAGACGTACAAAGGATGATTTCGCCCTTAAAAATTCCCTCCCTTAAACATTCCCTCCCTTAAAAATCCTCTGATCGGGTTTGAACCCGCGAATTGGGTATAACAGTCAGATCCGGTAACTGTTACACCATCACCCAAAGGCCATAGGTTTCGAGTCCCGATAGTGATGAATTTCAGCATATAGAAACTAGAGACCGTAAAAATACATCATAAGCTAAAATACTTCCTTTAAGTCCAATCAATTTTCTCCCTCATTAAAACTCAAACAATGACTGTGATGTCATGTACCAAATGTAATATTCCAGTAAAATATCTTGATGATCTCTCAGGTCAAAAAATAACATGGTCATATCATATTCTGACAATAGCTAATAAAACTTCTATGTTTCAAAATTATATTCACGAATATATTTCACATCTTTCATTGACATAGAATGTAGTAGACTAATTTACAAATCAATAATTCGACTGTCAAATGCGATCAGTAGACCTGTGGGTTCCCAGCGCCACGTCTCCGCTGCTAATGCTCCATTCAGCAGTTATCGGCGTCTCCGTCAGAGGCGTGAGGGCGCGACGTCAATCGTGGAGAAGCCGTCATGCGACGCCCGGGGCGCGGTGAGTGTGAGAGCGACAGAAGCTGTGGAGCGGTGCCTGCAAGGGCGGAGGGGAGCATCGGCGTTCAAGCATGAGCTGTCGGGGAGGGAGCGAGAGTAAGATTGGGATCCGCGAGTAAGAACATGATCCGAGAATAAGAATAGATACCCAAAAGTAAGAATGGGGTCCGAGAGGAAGAATGGACTCTGAGAGTTAGAATGGGGTCCGGGATTAAGAACGGGTTCCGGGATTAAGAATTGGGTTCGAGATTAAGATTAGGGTCCGGGAGTAATAATGGGGTCCTGGAGTAAGTAGTGGCTCGAGAGTAAGAGCAAAGTCCAAAAGTAAGAGTGGAATCAAATAGTATGAATGGGATCCCAGAGTAAGTGTGAGGTCCGAGAGAAAGAGCATACGGGAGTAAGCGGGAATATCACGGGGTTATAGTGACCAACGAGAGACGAAGCAGTGATGTAGGGAGAGAGCGAGGAACGATGGTGGGAGAGAGGTAGCGATATTAGAGAGACGGAGCGAGGTCCTAGGGTAGGAGTGTGGTCCTAGGGGGAAGGAGTGCAGGTGCTGGGGCGGGAGTGGAAATGCGCGCGGGTGACGGGGGAGGGGCTGGTGACGGCGGCGCGGGGTGGAGAAGCGCTGTCAGGGTGGTCAAGTGAAGGAGCGGCGTGGGGGGGGAGCGGAGATGGAAGGGCGGCGTCGAGGGGGTAGGTGGCGCGCGGGGTTAATTAGAGAGATACGCTCGAGGGGAATTCGCCGCCACTTCACAAAAGATTGCATTGGGCGCCTCCAGAGTGTGCGAGCGGCGCGGGACGCTTGTCGCTGAAGACGGTGAAGCCACACGCCCTACCCCACTCTTCTTCATTTCTGTCCCTTCCTTTCCGCTCCGACTCTCTGCCTTCCAACTTTCCTGTATCCTGTACCCCTGTCCAACCACTGCCCTACCCGTCGGGCCTCAACCCTCTACCCTCCTACCAAGACATGGTCCGTCAACCCATTTTGCTCTCTCTTTCTCTTTCTTTCTCTTTCTTTCTCTTTCTTTCTCTTTCTTTCTCTTTCTTTCTCTTTCTTTCTCTTTCTTTTTCTCTCTCTCTTTTCTCTTTCTTTTCTATCTCTTTTTTCTCTTTTCTCTCTCTTTTCTCTCTCTCGCTTCCCTCTCTCTCTTGCCTCTCTTTCTTCCCTCTCTCTCTTCCGTCTCTCCCTTCCCTCTCTCTTTTCCCTCTCTCCCTTCCCTCTCTCTCTTTTCCCTCTCTCCCTTCCCTCTCTCTTATCCCTCTCTCTTTTCTCTTTCTCTTTTCCCTCTCTCTCAACTTTCTTTCATCGTTATGTCCCACTCACCCTTAGAACCATTTTGTCAATCGCCCCCTCCCTTTCCTTTTTTGTTTCTTTGATTCTTCCATTTTCGTGCTCTTTGTTTTTCTTTGCTTTTTCCTTTCTTTCCTTTCACCCCTTTGTGTCTTTGTTTCTCTTCTCTCGCTTAACTTCATTCATTGCACTCCCTTGCATAAAGCAGACTTGATATCTTGATATCTTGACTTGATATCTTACTGCCGTTCATTTCCTGAGAGTATTGTCGCGTTCGTTCATGGTTCTATTATTTCGAATATACTGACGTTCTACTGCCAACATTTCTTCCATGCGTTAATTTGCCCCCAAGGCTCTTACGATATTAGTTTTTTATCTCTATTTACAACACGTTTCACATTTTCTGTTGTTATACAATCTATTGTGCATTTTTCATTGCATTCTTTCTATCGTCAATGATTTAATTTTCTGTTCATTTTCATTTCTAATAAAATTACGTTCTAATAAAATTATTTAATTCATTAATTCTATATTTTTCAAAATTTAAAATATTTTTATTATTCTTTTAAGAGTTCTTATTTTTTTGTTCTACAGTTTTGTAATTTTTTCAACATTATGTAACTCAAAATTTTATTCCCCCTTAGAAAAAAGTATCACATGAAAAGTAATTAAAAGCGAATCCCAATCATTCACAACGATATTAAATATTTATTTTTTGAAATAACACTTATTTTTGTATTCAGCTCTCCGGAGCCCATCGCGATTCTTCCTTGATGAATATCTTTAAACAACGAGGAAAGTGATATACAATCTTTGTGGCAAAATCGGTGCTTTCTCTTTCTTTCCCTCTCCCTCTTCATCTCTCTCTCTCTCTCTCATATACATATTGCCCAATTCGTTTCCCCATTGCTTACCCTTTGCCCTTGGAGGTCACAACCAATGATCTATCGCGAAGCACTCCTTCTGTCCACCTAATCTCTCTCTCTCTCTCTCTCTCTCTCTGCCTCCCTCTCGGAGGCGTTGAGGGTGCCTGGCAGTACGCCCGGCCACCCGCTCGCCGCGAAGTCTCAGAGCGAAACCGCGAAATTAATTGTGCGCTTTTGTATGCGCCGCCCTTTTTTCGTGACAGTTCGCAGATTGATGTTGCTTTGTCGCCGTGGGATGAAAAACAAATGTTTCAATTTTTTGCCCCCCGCAATATATGTTTAATAAACGTAAGGGTTATGAAATGAGTTTAACTTTTGTGAGGTGTGAGCTTTTGTTTCAGAGGCCTTTGCCTTTCTAACGCTTTGCGGGGGTGGTGTGGTGGAATGGACGGTCGTTAGAAGTTGGCAGTGGGCGTTGGGCAGTGAAGGATGGGTTGCGTAGAAGGTAGTGGTGAGAAGTGGTAGATGTGAGTAAAATGGTACTCAAGGAATAGAGATTGCGAGCTGTGAAGGTGCTGGGAATGAAGGTGAGGATTAGTGTGAGGAGAAAGTTGGTGCCCTGAACGTGGTCTGTTGGTGTTAGTGATCACTTTAGAGGGATGACTTTTGAGAAGGAAGCAATGCAAAGCTGATAACAGAAGTTAAAATAAAGAAAGGATTATGCAATGGGATAATGAATAGACGAAGAAAATATATAACATAATGTGATTAATTGATAATAGAATATGTATATGGTGACTATTAATGGAGAATTCGCCAAAATCGTGTAAATATATTGCAAAGAAACGAAGAGTAGGAACGAGATTTCAATGAAGTCGAGATAGAATGCTACATTTTCATGTATCGCCATTATTTATGTTATTTACAAGTGCTGTTTCTGAAGCAAATAATTGCCATCGCACAAATCAGGTTTTGATGTGTAAAATATCTCGTTATCATTCATTAAATTTCTTCTTATTTTTAACCTTTCATCACGTAATAAATATTAGTATTTTAGCCATTTCAATACATACACAAACGTATTCATATCTACAAAATGTTTGAATATTGTCGCTGATCAGTGTCAACTGCAGGAAATCTATTAAGTAGCAATGTGTTCATAGGCCATTGAGTTACTGAGTGATGAGCATTGCGTATATGTCGATTTATATTAACTGTTTCCTTTCGTAACAATGGTGATAAATTTAAGTTTCGTGGTATCACGAAAAAATACAGCTGACTCTGCTAAATATGCGAATGTGTATGCTGTTTCAAAATTCAGTCACTCAGATACGTTTCTCACTTTGGCAGTTAACTGGATGAACATCAATGAGAAGAGGCCATCAACCGACTCCGGAGTACTTTATTTGCTCTACTTCTGTACAGACAAAGAGTTACACTTTCATTGTTTAGGACTTTTATTATTCGAACATCTATTAGCTCTAATGATATTTTATTATTAAAAACTTTTCTAATGTTAACAAACAATTCGAAAAATCGCCGTGGTTTCTTTTAAAACTCTGATGTTCCCTTACAGTCACGTCACCTTTTAAACATGTTGCAAACTTACTTTATTCTTTATCTCTATAAAGAATAGTTGTGTATTCGGAACATGTGTAAATGCTTACAAGTTATTCTGGCAGAGGACGTTTCTGGGGTTGGGAGGAGCGGCGAGTGGCGAGATGCGAGTGGCGAGATGCGAGTGGCGAGTGGCGAGATGCGAGTGGCGAGTGGCGAGATGCGAGTGGCGAGTGGCGAGTGGCGAGATGC
>BOPP01000068.1:2919187-2930324 GCA_017312745.1 Gryllus bimaculatus | reverse complement strand
CCCCTTGCCACCCCCGCCGCTGCAAATGGACGGGCGGCGCGCACGCAATCCGGGCCCTCTCGCGCCCCGCGGGCTGAATATCGATTCCGTCTGGCCGAAGGTCGAACAATCGCTGGCCGCGCGCTTCCTGCCACTTTGCTTCTGATTGCGTTTCTGTTGTTCTCGCGAGCGATCGGCGGCCCGCTGAGTTTGGACACAGTAGGTTGTTTTTGTACTGTGGATGTGTTGTTGAAAATTATTAATTCTTCTTATTCACATTTTTCTGGTGTTACAGTGTAATTACACAGACGCACTGAATAAATTAGAAAATAATTTACACATTTTACATAAATATCACTTCAGTTCTTACAATATAAAATTCATAGTTCATAAAGAAGTGCATATGTTCATCCAAGTTACCAATTTTCTACCAATAGAAAACGAAGGTAATCAAAGCCTTCTGGAAATTAATAAAACCCCCTCTCTGAAATTTCTGTTCTCCTTCAAAGAACGATGCTACTTCAAAAAAGAAATATAATGAACTTTTTGGACCGTAATAAGTTGTTTTCAGTGCATATGTTATAAACCGATTGGGTGATTTCTCTATTAAATACACACAGATATTTTTAAGAATGTTTGTTGCCCAAGATATTGGGTTCTATTCACTGCGGAACTTAACACTGGCTAAGGAAACAGCTCTTACACCCTTCTGTGCTTTTTTGGAATCGGCTTTATGACAAGGTTCCCCGTAGACCCATCGGCGACGCTAATAGTCGCATATGAGAGAAAACATCAACAAAGAAAGAGAGAAGAGTGAAAGGAAGCGTTGTGGAATATGGTATATGGCGGTTGCGAAAGCTCTACAAGGCCATAAGACACAATAAAACATGCTTGCCTGAGAGAAGATATGACCCCGCGACATTTCTGGACGAGACCGTTCTCAACTTACCGCCAGAACAATCTCGATTTCAAGACCATCATTTAGATTTTTTATGAGTACATTTCATAACCTATGAACACTAATGTGATTTGAAATGAAAATACTCTTTTTTATTACTAATAATATTGTTTTCTCTTATGGATTCACCAGGATGGATGACTCAGGCTATCAACTAATATCATTGCAGTCCCTCTGACCGGGAGGTCCTAGGTTCGAGGCCCAACGGTGGCAGGATTTTCTATACTAGCTTGTTAGCTATGTCGAATTCGGTTGCTGTATAGAGGAGAATTCTAACAGTCTGCTGCTCTGATCAGTAGTTTTTCGTGGTGTCTCTGATCAACACCAGGTGAATGCCGGAGCAGTACCCTAACAAACGGGCCATGGAACGGGGATCACCGCTTTCTCCCGAGAAAAACGCATTACACTTACGGGACTAAAGACCCAGGTAATTGACGTACCCGGAATCACTAAACAACGGATTCAGATGAGAAACGTACTCTTTTGAAAATAGATTTTTTAATTTCTCCGGTGAAATGAGAAAAATTATGTTCAAAATGAACAATTTTGTTAATTTTATTAATTAAGCAATTGCGCAATTTACGTATCGTTTAAAAAAATTGAATGTATATAAATGCAAAACTCGTTCACTTTCCAGCAACAATGCCAAGTAAACGTGATTTCAAAATGTTTTAATACCTATTCCCAATGCGCCTTTCAGAAAATAAAAACGGTAATTTAACCAAAACCGGTGAAAGAGACACTTTTGTGTTATGATTAACCTTTATAAGGTTTTGATATATGGAAATGTTTCGTATACACAGAGCCATATGCTATAAAATTCCATACATAAAAGTCAGAGTTTTTTTTTTATTTCGGCAATAAATAATTCGCGATGAACGTCACCGGCTCTTTGCTTAAATACAAAGGATTTATTTATTCACCAACATGTTGAATGTTGTTTATTGATATACGGAATTTAACAGTAATTATCTTATGATACTTCATATATAGCTATCACATAAAGTGGCATATAACAAAAAAACTGAAAGTCATGAGTAGAAGTCTGAATTTCTTGTTGCAGGTAACCAGCATTTATTTTTCTTGTGTTAGTCCTCTAAATCATGGAGTTTTATTAATTTTTTTGCGATAAAATTACATAATTTACTTTCATATTTACAAGATTTACATTTGCCTATTTAAATGATTTTGGAAGCGATAGAGATGGGTTCTGTAAATAAATGTTTGGTGTCAAATTATGAATGGAAAACACATCCACTGATACTAACTTATCCACTAATTTTGTTTGTTGATTGCAGACTTTTTGCAATCAAGTACCCCGGTGGACAGATCGATTAGTATAATCTTACATGCATTCATTTTAATTTTCGTTGTTCAAGCTCTTCGATGAAACGTTCTTTCAACTCCGCAATAATACTTGGCTGACTTGACTTAAATCAATGTGTGAATTAATGTTTGAATTTTATTTGTTTGTATTGTATATTGTATTGCGTATATTATATATTATTGTATGTTATTGTGTACATCAAGGATGGCCTTTTCACATTCTTTGGGCTACATTTTTAACTATTTGAGCTCAGATGCTACAAAAACTCCAGTATTTTATCTTCTTTCTTACATTAATGTTTGGTATTAAACATTATGGATTGGGGTCAAATCTGCTTTACGTAAGAAAGGGAACAAGGTTACTTAGTCAGCAATAATTTCGCTAATGAACTCCAGGTCAAAAAGACAACCCGTTTATTGAGGCAGCAGGGTGCAGTACTAAGAGATAATCCCTTTGAAGAAAGGTTACTCTAGTGCAAAAATATAGAAATGAATTCAGTATCTTGTACGTCAGCTGTTTTCAAAGAATAGATAAGTACAGTGATACAATGCACAATACGTTGGCCTTCGCTGAGGCAAATCAGTCAGTAAACGAACGTATTGCCGAATGAATGTGTGAAAGAATGAACGAATGAGAATGGATACTTGTGTCTATGGAAGATCAACTGTGGAAGAAAGAAAGATTTCTTAGAACCTTCACCTACTTGTGTTCGAACACCGACTCTAGCTTATTGACCTTTAAACCGAAGATATCTAGCAAAATCCTGAGCGATATCATCAAATTTGGTAGGCTCTTTTCCAAGGCTTCTTTTACCGAAGGTCACAAGAGCGCGCTGCAAGCTCCCTCCTCCGTCCCCCACCCTGGGTGCCCTTCGCCCCCTTCGGGGTGCCCTGAGCCCTCTCTCACGCCCTTGCCCCGTCCCTCCTCCCCTTCCTCAGCCGCAGCCCACGAGCTCAAAGGAGGCGCCTGGGCATGTATTTAGACCGCGACGGCGCTCTACATTTTCATCATGTTAATTAATTTGATCAGCAGAGTAGAACATCTTTGACGCTGTGGCGAGAAGCTCGCCTCGGGATGAAAGGAGAAATATCTCGGCCGGGATAAGATATTGGGTGACGTCACTCTGCGATGGCGGCGGCGGTAGCGGCTTTTTTCCGCCCGGGAGGCGCCCAAAGCCCGCTGCGGTCCCCGCCACTCACCCGCCCCTCCCCGCCCTCTCCGCCCTTCCCGCTGCGCCGCCAGGGCCGCCTAATTTTCTTAATGGGCCGCGCGCTGTGACTTGAGGCAGGAGCAGGTCGCGAGTGATTAGGCTATTCAGACTGCTCGCCCGACCGATTCGCGGAGTCGCCAGCTGATCAGATACATCCGGAGTGGAGTGCTGTTCATGCCCACAGAAGTTCATGTTGCACAGGGCACAGTTTCTCGATCATAATAGTTTGATTTTATGGGGAGTGATGGGTTCGCGGTATGGTTTGCTTCAAATTGGGTACCGCTTTCTGTGAATGCAGAATTGTATTTGTTCGTTCCCGTTGGCTTTGAAAGCTTTATCAGACTTCCTATTTTTAATTTTCTTCGACATATTTACGTTGATTAATGTCAACTTTTTCCAGTACGCATTTCAGTAAAATATTTTCGAAAGAGAAAAAGAAAGTTTACTGTAAAATCTTTCATATAACTTTTTTCTACAACGAAGCATTTACAGAAGTAAACTTATCTGTGTATCGGCTTAAAATCTACATAATGCATGATTATGGAAAAGGGTTCTATATATTTTGGCATTTATTATACATATATTTACAATTTTGTATTAAAATGAATGGAAATAAGGTATGCATTCGTTAATGAACTTGTCTAATCAACTAAATTTATAGTAAAGCCGTAAAACTTATTTCGTAGATGATTTATTTCGAATATGTTGAAACTTTTGTTATTATTTATTTTACCCCGTTGGGTAACATTTGATTAAATTTTTAAAATGAATTATTGATTAAAAATAAATTACTTGGAATATGTTTTATAGTTCGTACGCAGCTGTCTAAAAATATTGTGATTAATTAAATGTATACAATACAATGTGCAAAAGAGTTCGTACAAAATAAATAATGAACATTATATATACTTAACTAAAGGGAAAGGTAAAATTAATGGCTTATGAGATAAAAAAGCAGACAAAGGCATTTTATCCCAACGTCTTGAATAATATTTAATTATAAACTACTGCTTGTCTACAATTCTAGTTCTCATATTTTTCGCTCAGATAGGTGCTGCAACAATAGTACTCTCTCCAGTTACCGCGATGAAAATGTCAAGTAGTATTAATATTATCAGTGTCAAATAAATGTCATGAGAGAGTGGGGGGAAATGAAAAGAAATTGGGATAATATGAAGAGAGGTTGGGATAATATGAAGAGAGGGAGGGATAATATGAAGAGAGGGAGGGATAATATGAAGAGAGGGTGGGATAATATGAAGAGAGGGTGGGATAATATGAAGAGAGGGTGCGATAATATGAAGAGAGGGTGGGATAATATGAAGGGAGGTTGGGATTATATAAAGGGAGGTTGGGATTATATAAAGGGAGGCTGGGATTATATGAAGGGAGACTGGGATTATATGAAGGGAGGCTGGGATAATATGAAGGGAGGCTGGGATAATATGAAGAGAGGGTGGGAGAAAATGAAGAGACGGTGAGTGAAAATGGAGAAAGAGGGGGAGAAATGGAGAGAGAGGGGGAGAAAATGGAGTGAGAGGGGAAGAAAATGGAGAGAGAGGGGGAGAAAATGGAGAGAGAGGGAGAGAAAATGGAGAGAGAGGGGGGAGGAAAAGGAGATGGGGAGAAACTGGAGAGAGAGGGAGTAAATGAAAGGAGAGGCAGGGGGAAGTGGGAGAAGAGGAGGGATAGAGAATAAAGAAGAGAGGGAATGAAGAGCAGATAAAAAGAAAAGAATCGCGGAGAGCGCCTGACAAGTGCGAATGCAGAGCGGCGGAGTCGTCAACCCATCAGCTGCGCTGCTCGCTCAACGCCGGCGGAGAGCCCTTTCTCTCGCCCCGACCCGGAGCGCGAGGATTTGCGGAGGGCGGGTAACGGCCCGGGAGATGGGCGCTGCGGCGGCGGCGGCGTCTTTGTCGGGCGTCGCGGCGCCCCGCGCGGCGGATGAAGATCCGCCAACGACGCCGGCGACGCTCCTTCCGCGGCCCATGAATGATGCATCCGGCAGCGCGGGTGAGGCCGAGCACGACTGGGGCGGCCGGCAACAGTAGGCCGAGGAGACCCGCGGGCATGGAAAAGAGCAGAGGGCGCGCGAGGGCGCGCGGGCGGCGGCAGGGCGGCGGCGCTGAGGGCGCGCCGAGGGCGCGCGGAGGCGGCGGCGATGGCGGGCGAGGCGCGAGGGCGCGAGGGCGCGAGCGGCGAGGGCGCGGAGGGCGGCGAGGGCTCGAGGGCGCTGAGGGCGCGAGGGCGCGCGAGGCGGCGAGGCGGCGAGCGCGCGAGGCGCGAGGGCGGCGAGGGCGGCGAGGGCGGCGAGGGCGGCGAGGGCGGCGAGGGCATTGGGAGCGGTGGGGGCTGTGGCGTGGCGACGGTGGAGGGGGGAAAGTGCGCCGCGGAGAGCGACTGAGGAAACAAGCGCGGCGACAAGAGGTCGACGAGGGCGCTCGGGGACAATGACGGTGGCGAGGGGGGTAACTATAGGGGAAGAAAAGACACACCAGTGAAAAAAGACAAATTTCTCTGTGTTTTCTGAATTGTTTCTTGTGGCAACCAATTCGTACATGATATTGTATTGGTTATTACTTATGTTTCTGTTAAAAATGACAAAATTAACGGGTTTTTACAATATGGTGGTTGATTAATAAATCTGTTTTACTTAAAAGAACTCTATTCAGACTCCGCGTTTTCTGGAGAGGTACTAATGTTATGCAATTCTTTCATTCTTATATAACATAATACGGTTTTCTCTGATTTGGATATTGCTAAATGTTAGTAAATTAGTAAAAGGACTTTAATAAACTTTCCAATGTTTCGATATTGTTCTACTTGAATTCAAACTGAAAACTGAGAAAACAAGCAATGAGATAAAGGAACATTTTGGCCTTACGAACGTAAACCTTAAAATATATATTAAGTCTATGATTACAAATATTAGAAAATATAAAATAATTTATATAATATTGAAAGTGTGTCAAAAGTTTTTCAAGAAAATATTTCACGTTAAAAGAGTGGTTCATATTTATTGTAGTACTACTTAAAATATGCATTTAGCATGTTTGTTTTAGTAAAGTGTAAGATTCTTAAGATTTATTTATATGATTATATTCAATTGCTGTTTTATTTAAAGTATGGAATAATTTGGGAGGCGAAAGCTATTGCACACTGTTTCATACCTGTATTTATGCCGAGAGTATCTTTGAAGTCTTCTCCTGGCGGGAGCCTAGGAAATATTTCGGGCAAGCGCGCTCGGCAAGCACCTGAATGCTCTCGTGCAGCTACAAGATAAGAAGTGTGGCTTGGTTGATAATATCCGATGTATCTGAACACGAGAAAGTGAGACCTCATTCAGTCGGGATATTACTGGGGGTAGGGGTAATTTGGATGGGCGTTTCGCAGTTTTTTTTCATAGATCGTAAGTTTTAATAACACTTCGAAGGATTTATCACACTGAAAAAATCGATTACCCTCAGAAGCGATTGGAGCCGCGGTATTTAATTTTTGAAACAGATGTGTTAGCTCTCATACCATCAAGCAGGCATTATTTTGATTAGCACATATATACATTTCACCCATTAAAACTCGTTTTTTATTCCCTGCAATATATTTGACCTTATGGCACGAATAGTTGCGTCATCAAAAATTCGGCCAATTGCAGCAAGAGAATACCCGTGACATCACAAAGTTGTTTTGAAAATTAACTTTGATTCACTCATGCATGTGTAATGCTGTTATACAAAAAATATCTTGTGCATCTCATTTAAAATATTGATTTATTTCATTTGCATAAATATGAAAACTCGCTTTTAACGTCACTTGGTTTCAAAACATGTAGTCATGCAACAAACGTAACTTTATAAACTACGTGCATAACGTACTATTTCAGCACTCATTAGTGAAAGTTACTTTTTATCTTAACTGCTTAGTTTTTGGAAAGTGTTAGTTTGCGTACACGGCGGAAAAAAAGGTTTGCCGTACGCGTGTGGCAAATAAGACATGACCATATGCAACTACTGGGAACTGCGAAGTAAACAAAACTCTGGTGCGGAGTGAATGCACACGACTGCTGTTTCGCATATTGAGAATGATCTCACGAGTACAAAACTTGTAACATTCCATGAATTCTTAATAAAACAAATAATGTACGAAAATCGTGCGAACGTGTTTTTGGCATACTCATTTTGAAATGTCATGCACAGCGGCTATTGAAAGCTTCGTCCGTTCACATATCATTTGCACGCCCAACGTTTCTGTACAACAAGAAGTTAGGTAAATGAGTCCAGAATATTTGTATCATTTTTACTTTCTTACCTTGTGATACAGAATGTAAATTGGATATGCAGGATATAACTTTTTAGAAACATTTCTGGTGTAGTTAAAAAACCTTTCGACAACAGGTTCTGAATGAAGTGCTCATCATATGGATGTATCAGGCTTGAAAACACTTGGGAATATTGATACTAAAATTCGATTTGATAGTGTTATATTGAAAACTAACATAAAACTGAAATTATCTGAAAAACTAATTAAATCATTTAATAAAATAATGTGAAAATGTGAATAAATATCATTTGTTTTGTTTTTAAAATTAGCGTTTGATCTGAATTGATTAAATTAGTACACTAGAAGAATGCATGTTTAAAATGTATTTCAATTTTTTTCTCAGACAATTTACTTATACAAATATTCGGTGTGATTTTAATCAAGTGAAAAGAGTTTTGTCTAATCTGTAGTAGTTTAAAAAATTTTAGGTTTCGAAACGAGGTTTCTCAGAGTAAAATACGTATTTGCAAAGAGGTTCTAGGATCACTTTTACGAAATTCGCTTTCCTCTCCTCCTCTGTTCTAGAACAACCCATGTTAAAATAATTCCAGTTCTTTTCTTATCGTAATTTTAGTTTTCTTACTCAACTACAAGAGGAATAGTCACGGACTCAATAATTATAATAATATTGATATTAATAATAATGACAATAATAATAATAATAATAATAATAATAATAATAATAATAATAATTAATTGAGAGCCGTATTATAAATATATACCTCAGAATGTGCTTGAAAGAAGTGAGCATACTCTACTGGGATCGCTCCATTATCACTGACAGACATGTCGGCAGCAATAGACCCTATATAACGTACATTGATAGAAACCATCAGCAGGTTTTTCTTATCGATATACCGATACCCAATACCCAATACCGATACCCAACATATCGGGAAAATATCAAGAGAAGATCCAGAAGTATACCGATCTCGCCCATGAATTCGCAACTCAGTGGAACTTCAGTAAAGTGACAACTTGCCTATAATAATATCAGCTCAGAGTTGATCCCGAAAAATGACACTTACGGCAACTCGAGATGTCTCACTGGATTGCCAGAATGTTTTATCAATATGCAAACGTCCAGTAATTTTGAATACATGCCGTATTGTCCAGAAGCCATCTGACCTTCAGTAAAGCAACCACACACCTTCGTCATCATTCCTGTGTGTGCTTTACATACAGACGCTAGAGTACTGTCGTGAATATATTGCAAGTAACCAAAATAATAAGAATAAAATAATAATAATAATAAAATAATAATAATAAGAATAATGGATAAATAATAATAATGATGCCAACAACAGCGACTTTATTAATGTGACACCCTACTACGCTAATACAAAATGTGTGGTTATAAAATTGGGAGAAGGGTTTTCTAATATATATTTAGTAATATTTTAAGAGATAACATAAACATGTCGGGTCCCTGGTTTCACAAAAGCGAAAATAACATCCCACCTTTTGCCTTAAGCGGCCGGGGAAAAGCCAGGAAAACAAGGAAGTTTTGTAAGCTTTTCAACATTGATTAACAAATTATTATATTAAATTAGATTAAAATATTTAAAAAAACATTTGATATAAATACAGCATGCACAAAATTCGCACCATTAAAAATAAATTACGAAAGCTGGATTTTTGCATTAAAATATTGACTGAGAAACTCAAATGTTAAAGAAAAACAAAAAGCCATAAAAGACCATGAGGTGCATACCCGGAAAAGACAATGGTTTAGAGTTAATTAATTTACAAACGTTATTTGCCAAGCGAAAAAGACGCCTTTAAGCAAAGTCATGGCTAGTAAGAACAGTAATGAGGAAGAATAAGGTAATGCGAAAAGCTCAGCTTATGCTACAAAGCTCCGATATATGCGATATAAAACATAACATTTTAATTTATAATTCTAAAATTTTTAGTTCATACTTTTGTTTTTTAAATAATTGCAATGTTCTAAGTTTCCTAACAATTACTGGAAGATTATTTGGCTCTCTGGTAATTACTAGTAAGTAAAATTTATTATAAAACTTGGTGTTGCTTTTAGAAATATTGAATAGCAAATATTTCTGGAGTCGATTTGCATTAAGATATTTGCTTTATTATAAGAGAAGTAAGTAAATAGTTCCCTACTAAAATGTTCTTTTATCTTAAAATCTTCTTTTATGTGCCCTGTCTCTTCCTTTGCTTTTCTTTTGTTTGTTCCCCTCCCTATTTCCAAACTCCACCAGCCTCCGTTATTCCCATTGTACTCTCTAGAGCTTTGCTTTATTATTATGGGACGAGATTTGTACTTTCATACATTATATCTCCATCGTCACCCCTCCACTTATCCATGCTTCCCCGGTTACGTCAGGGACTTTCTTTTGTCTGTAGTCCACCTGGCTCCAACTATATTTTCTTGCTTCTACCACACGTGTCGTCTGGTCTGCCTGCCAGTGGCAACTACTTTCACATGCTATTATTCCAGTCCGTACATCACAGGGCATTTTTGTCCGGCATGCTTTTCGGCAATTACACAGGTTCCCCGCTTCCATCCCCGTTTCTGCATTGTCGTGTCACACATCCCTACCTTACCACTTACTTCATCCCACTCCATTACAGCCCCACCGTCATCTAACCCGCTACCTGCCGTCGACCATCGCCTGCCCGTGGAGAAAAGCTCTCCCCTGTTCACAACCCAAGCTATCGCCTCGTTCCATTCGCCCATCCTTTCCTTCCTCGCCTCCGTGCTCCTCCGTGCCCATCGTTCCGCTGCCACGGCGCGCCCCTCGCTCCACTCGCTCTGCAATGAATGAGCCTCCCGCGCCGGAGGCCTCCAACTCCGCACAACTCTTCGCCGGCCGAGCCCATTACATATTTACTAGCGGCCGCCGCCCTACCGCTCCGCACCTTCGCTCGCGTCGCCCGCTCCATCCCGCCCGCAGCGCGATGCGCGGGGGGGGCGGAGGGTGAGCGTGGGCGTGGGCGGGATAAGGGCGCGGGCGACGCGAGAACAAATGTTGAGCGTGCTGGGTGTGGGCCGGACTGGCGAAGGTCATGTCCGGCGTGGAGCGAAGTGTGATGTGGCTGGGCGGGCGTGGGTGACGCGCGGCGATGGCGATCAAATTTGCGTGCCGGTCGGCTGGGCGTGGCAGGCATGCGAGGGCGTAGCGGTTCGTGGCGGCGTATGGGTGGAGCGTGTGGAACCCGTGGCGTGAACGGAGGGCAAAACTCTGAAAAATACCCACATCTTCACCAGCAACCTCCCTTGGGGGCGCTTGAAGCTTTCGTCATAGAGGGGACGTCCGGGGCCTCGATTGATGGGAAGATCAAAGTACGGAAGCTGTGGGCGGTTCCTGTATGGCGTGTT
>BOPP01000068.1:2887966-2904521 GCA_017312745.1 Gryllus bimaculatus | reverse complement strand
GGTGGAGCCTCGCAGCCAATTGCCGGGATGCTTATCGGGCGAAGACACGCCCGCCGCCCGCCGAATATAAATGAGGCTGCGTTGCGAGGAGCGGCGCCGAGCGGCGAGTGGAAGGCGGGAAGGCGCCCGGCAGCCGGAGGCCCTGCTCGCAGCTCTCGTGCCAGGGCCGTTCGCGCGCCCTGCAACCGCCACAGCGTCCCCAAAAGATGCAGCAGAAATTTATTTTTGCCCCAAAACGTACCTGGGTCGATCAAATTCAGGTGTTCATTAGAATGGGCCAGATTGAATCATAAACGATTATTTCGAGTTTTCAGCCCCGACACATATTGTGGTAATTTCCGTAAGTATAGGCCATATTTTATCTCTTTATGGACCGATGTTTCTTCTCTGCTAGAACTTGATATCGGCGCCGACTCATACTTCGACTTGTAGGGTTTCCCCACTCAGGTGTGTCCTCCAGCGGGGCACCCGTTCCAGCTGGAACAAGATCTAAACTCGCGACTGATCTGCCGACATTTGCGATTGTGTAATGCATGGCAGTATGTGTATGTGAGAGTTGTGTAAGGTAAAAGTAAGGATCATGATCGATCATGAATGACAATAGAAAGATCTTGCTTAGTCCGCGGCCTGTTTGTTTGGATACTGCTCGGGCATTCGTCTGGTATTGTTAGCAGAGTTCACAGAAAACCAACGACCAGAGCATCTGGCTGCTAGAATTGTCCCAGTGACAACGGCTGACCTCGACCTAACAAATATTGAAAATTGTGCCTTCAGGAGTCGAACTTGATGACCTCTCGGTCAGTTGCATGCAGTGACATCCGTTTATATATCCTGAGAAACCTTAGCCGATGTATTCATTAGGTATGGTTCAATGCTCGTATTAGAGAAGAATGGTTAAAGTAGGAGAACCGAGTAGAGGAAAAGGATTGTAAGTACAGTAATCCACCTAACACCCTGCCTACACTAAAAGTTTGTTTGGCTGCTGTATCGCCTTCCCCTCTTCCTTCTGTATGTTTTCAAACGTCTCCTTCTTTGTGCAATGCGATATCTCCATGCGTGCCTTTTCTTCAACTGTTAATGTTATTTGAGAACACTTGCGTCTCGGGCATATATTGGCAGCCGCGAGGTATTAGTTGATCATTGCATAGTCTGAAGAATCCCAACGACCTTCCCTCATTCTGAGAGTCACTTTTATACCCATGCCTTTTTATTTTGAACGCTTTAATTTGTTTTCGGATTGCCTAGCGTAATATCATTAGAGTCGCATTTCTTACTAGTGTCCTTTTTCACTCAGGAGATCAAATAAAATATGTATCCCAGGCTGCGTTCCCATAACGTGTTTTTAATTACAAGTAAGTATGTGTTTTGTTATAATCAGAAACAAACTTTATCATAATAGTAGGTCTATATCAAAGTTAGTTCTTAATGTAAAAAACATATTCGTTATATATCTTAATTCAGCAAAAATAAGAGAAAAATTAAAATGTGCGATTCAAATTCAGCTTTCACTAAATGCTTTATTATTAAAGATAGAAATGTTATTTTCAGAGGTTGAAATCTTATTTGCGACCATCACAAGGAACTAACATTTGAACAACCAACTTTTTGACTCTACTTATAATTACACAATTCAGGACCCATATGTTCTCAGAGTTCATAAACAAAATCCTACATTTATTAGGTTTACATCCGTTTTATCAAAGATATTCAGCATAAAGTAGACCCCAGAAATATGTTTTGAGGACTACTATACTCATACGTTTCTCAAAATTTCTTTGAAATTAATTAGTAACAATGTAACTCGTATATTCACTAATTCATTATTTTGTCGTTTAAGTAAAAATCGTTTGTTTACTATATTTCATATTTTATAATGTCTAGAAAGTTCTTGCGCTACACTAAATATAACATATACCTCTGCAGAAATAGCTATAACTACAAACTTGAGTATGATGTTCTGCTCTTGTGTTTTATCTTACTGTGATATTAGAAATACTGATCACTCGCAGAAGAGGTAATTCATTTTCAAATAAAGTAGTTTTATTACATTATTTCTAGACGAAAATGGTTAGAAACACAAAATGTCATCTTAAAAAATATACAAGTACTTCCGTGATTTTGTGGTAACTGTTACTGAAATATATACTATTACCAGTATCATTCTTTAGTGGAGTGGAAGTGATATTTTGGAGCTTAGTTCTGTCCAGAAACGCCGTTTAAAAATTTAAGTAGTTAATTCCAGTAAAGCTCTCTCCCTTTGTTATTTCGAGCGTAAATATCAAAATTTGTACCGTGTTTTCCTGCTTTCTCCCGTATCGCGACGTTTTGCGATTTTCACCCCAGTCTACAGCAGCAATTTGGGAGTAGGAAGCTTTTTTGTCGCATAATCCAGTCGCGATACCTACTAGCTTCCCACGCGTTGCTTCGAAACCGATAGTAGGTCGAAAAATGATTACCTCTGGGTTTTTGAACGACGAAAACGACGGACCCAGCCCGGTCGAAAATTATAAAAAATAAAATAAAGCTACCGGTCCCAAAGGACAGGAAAACGTGGACAGAGAGTAATTCCTTCACTCGAAATAAAAACAAAAGCCGAGCGTCAGGCACTTCATCAGCGGCGGCGTCGCGACGAACAGGTCAAACATGCTTCCACCCCCTCTCCCGCCTCCCTCCCCCTCCACAATCGTCCTGCGGTGGCGCTTGCGTTCGCACCCCGCGCCTCCCCCGGCCCCGCTGTCGCGCAACGCTGTGTTCTCGGTAATTGAGACATCCCAATTTCGGTGTTAATTAAAAAAGTACCGCAAGGGCCATTCAGTGCGAGGCGCGCCACGACTTCGCGAGGAGGCGCAAGAGGCGGCGTCGGAGGGGGCGCCAAGTGTGGACAGGTATAGCAGGGATGATTGAAGGTAGGGAGATGGCAGAAATAGCGTTAGGTTGAGAAACGACGACTGGTAATGGTAGTGGTGATGTGATGGTGGCAGTGTTGGTGGTGGTAGTAGTGGTGAAGTTGGGGGTGGAGGTCGTATTGATTGTTGGTGACGTTAAAGGTAGTGGGGCGGGGGGTGGTACAGATAATGGTGGTAGTGATAGTGATGGAGGCAATGTTGCTGGCACTATTGGTAGTGGCATCGATGGTGGTAGTGCTAGTGGTGGCGTTGACGGTGTGGTGGTGGTGATGATGGGGGCGTCATTAGCGGTAGTGTTGGGGTTCATATTGGTCGAGAGGGTGGGGGCATTGATTGTGTTGGTGGTGGCGGTGGTGCAGGAGATGGTGGTTTCGAATTGTGGGGGTTGAGGGGGTTATCGTAGGTAATACTGGAGGCGTCGGAGGTGATGTAAGTGGTAACGGTGGAGAGGGAACTTGGAGTGCAGGAGGTGAAGGAGCTTAATGTGGGACGGGTTGAGGGCTGCGCGTGTGCTGTAGCGGGGAGGGAGCTGGGGAAACCAGTAGCATGGGGTAGATGATGGCGAAATATCACTGTTATGGGGACGGTGGTATTTGTGGCAGTTCTCTGCGCACAGTTGCGGAGCAGTCTGCTGATTGTACAGTGTAGGAATGGCATTGTGGTTCCCACGACTGTCACTGGAGCGCATCGAAAGTTTAAGTGATAAAAATGAAAAATTGTATTAAAAATATTCTCACCGAGGGGAGTTCATATGATGCATAGCTTACTATGATGGATTCGTTTATTCATTACGACGAAAATGCCATATTAAAAAATCCCGAACTCAAGGATAAAAGGAAATTGTATTGATTCCTGTTTGATGGCCACAATAGTGTTGCAAGCAATGCGAAACGCATCATATTGTCAAAAGTTATGTCTGCAGCATTGTTTTTACTTGCTAGTTAAAATTGAATACACTTTCACAAAAAATGTACTGTACACAAAATTATCTCAACATATTGCATTTTGATTACAAATTTCATTACTTTGTACAAACATTATAGACAAATTTTGATAAACTATTCAACGAAAATTAACCATTTGGAAATGTCACATTTTTTAATTGAATTTAGCATTATATCTCTGTAAATTTCATGTTTTTAGGACTAATTATTTCTTAATATAAGATCTCTGTTGCAAAGTCTATTATCTTGGTATCTCTCCCGAAACAGGATTATAAGAGCCAAGTACATAGAAGGGATTTAAATAATCCATCTACCTTTCTGAAACTCCTTGTTCAAAATAGGATAAGAATATTCTTTTAAATTACCCCCAAAGACTGGAAGTTTTAGACCCTTCGTTTCAAATTAACGATGCAGTAGGTAAATGGGATCCTAAATTATTTAATTAATAACGTTTGGAATATATTAGATTTATAGATAATAGAGGTACGTAAATCATCTGTGCACACAGGGGGAAAGCAAGTCTGTGCTAACAAGGTTAAAGTATTTATGAATATCTGTGTGCCGGCGGAGGCGGAGACGGCGGCACTGTAGGGGAGCGGGTCTGCACGACCGACTGAGGGAGCAGAAGCTACAAGAGGCGGGGCACGCGATGGGCTACTGATGATGAAAGTGTTGACACAATCACAACACAGCGCCTCCTTACTTGATCAAACAAATTCCTTCGCCATTACGAACCATTGCTCGAGGGTAATTAGCTGGCTTATCTGGGCAGGGTGGAGAGAGATAGGGGAGAGGGTGGAGGAGGTGGGTAAATTAATCAGGCGACGGGCGCTGTAGGCAGTGTAGGGCCTCTCCTGCAAACACCCTGCTATTGAGGCACCCTGCCCGCGCTCTGGAGCGCCAGACCCGCTGCAGGCACCATTCCTGCCTGCAGCGCCCCGCCCGCACTCTGAAGCGCCAGCCCCGCTGCAGGCCCCCGACCTGCCTGCAGCGCCCCGTCCCCTGCAGCGCACCGCCCCCTGCAGCGGGTCTCGGCGGGCCGAACGCTGGAACGCTTTGTGCGCGGTTGCTTTGCAGATGCAATAAACGCGCGTGGAGTATCGAGGTTACTTACAATAATGTAGTCAAATTTCGTTGTCATACGCGAAAACGAAATGCAACATGCTGTTGCGTAGGATACCGGAGCGAAAGTCATCACAAAAGTCATGGCATCGTGATAAAACAGGTGAAATAAGAGATTCAAAAATATACAGTGTGCCAAGAAAGTCTCTCTGCACGGAATCAAATCATGGCCTTCTATTAAAAATTGCATTTATGTTGGTAGCAGAGAAATCAGTGGGAAACACGTGAAGGAGAGAACACTTCCAGCATCTATTATGATTACGCAAATTGGCGAGTACGCAAATTACGCTTTCTTTTGTTACATGCTGCAGCTTGCGCTACCAACATAATTTCTTTCGCTATCACTCTCACCAGCAAAGTGCTACTGTAGAGAGACTTCCGTGTCACGCTATACTATTACAAGATCACAGTATTTGCTAACGTTAATAAATAAATTCTGAACAAAAGAACACAGTGACAGAATTGGAAAAGGGCAAAATTAGAAATTATCTTTCGTTTATTCGAAATGAGTACGCTCTGAAGGAGGGCACAATACGCTGGCCGAAACGTTAGCCACCATGACATTGACGCGGCTCGTCCCGGATAGCCTTGACAACGAGCTGAGAGGTTGTCGCGGCTGGAGCTATGCGTTGCTGGTGGGAGATACCTGGTGAGGGAAACCCCGCTGGCCTATGGTAAGTCTGAACCGGATCTCGCCAACCAACTAGAGATCATTACAGCCACATACTGAGGGGGAAACACGCACTATACTTACGGGAATTACGAGCGTTGCCATTGACGATCGCGGAATGCCTAGCCTCTGGCGACGACCGTTGTGACAGGAGCGGCTGTGGCTACCACTTCGATGGTTTCTGGAGGTAGCAGTGGTGGCACAAGCGGCAGACGAGATAACGGTAGTGGTGAGTGTAAAGGCAGATGAGATAACGAGAGCGGTGACGGCTACAGCGCCTGTGGCGCCGTGAGGGGGAGGAGTGACGGCGGCGTCAGGATTAAGCACGACCGCCCCTTTCCCTCCCCCTCCCCCGCCTACTTACAGTAATTACAGACCACTCCACTCCTCAGGCCTGGGACTAGGCTACACACGCCCGTTACAGCACCTCCCGTTGCCTCCCATTTCCGCCACCTCCGGCACGGCGACTGCATTTCCTTGTAATGCGTATTCGGTCGTCACTGCTTCTGTCTTGTCAGCCGCTTCCCCCTCTGTTTCCCCTTTCGTTGCTCTGTCGTCAACATCGTCTTTGTCCACCGTCTCCGTTGCCTCCATCGCATTCGCTGACTTCACCCCGTCCATGTTGCACTCCCCTCCCCTCCTCCTACGTTCAGTGTCACCGCTACTCTTCGCTGTCCTCCACATCTTTCGTCATCTAAACTTCAAAGGTTTGACCTTGGTTTGTGGTTAATAGAGGATACTGCTCAACAGTAGTGTTAGATATTTATTTGCTGTTTATACTTTTTTGTGACAATGACATTTTTATGATGTGTTCGTCGGGAAGAAAGATAGATAATTTAATTTTCGTAGGTTTTCATTTTCGGTTTTTACGATATAAAGGTTACAATGACACCATTAAAACGGAAAATGTACATTCGACGTCTCACTACCCTTCTACAGTTGCTACACTTGGCATCATGGCACATAATTACCTCAAACACCGATGCACTACTCGTTATTTTGTATACCCATCTCGGTCAGCACAGTCCCGAAGCGACTATATGTACAAGAGGAGCGAACAGATGATAGAGGGGAACACATTTCTGGCTCCCTATACTGTTAAACTTTGCTATTTACATACTGTAATACTACCAAATAAATAAAACGTTCTATAAGTAAAATAAAATTATTACTTTAATGGCACAAATAATAAATACAGTGGAGTGTATGTTGGACCATTTACAGTGTTGCCAGATGGTTTAAAGACATTTTTCTATGGAAAACCAATTCCCAAATTGTCAGATTAAATAAGTGGATATCAGGAATTGAACATATTTACGGAGACATAGTGTTTTTAACAAGGTTTTCAAAATTTTCATGGGGACCGCGGCCCCTCTCCCTCTCACCCCCTTTCCGCACATCTAAGGACACTATTCCATTACAAATATTTGACATGACCTGATCTCTCGGACATCTCATCTTCCTGCCAAGCAGACTATACTTGCTAGATGCTGCTTAATAGTGGTTTCTCATCACGTAATTGCCAATATTGCCTTATTGTCGACGCAGGCGACGTGAGTATTGTCTTTACTATATTTTTAACGAAACGTGTACTTTTACACATTTCTACAATGAACGGAAGTCAATTCTGCATTTATGTACTCATTGATATTAATGACTAACAATTAACAACACGTATCGCAAAGTGTATGACTTGTTTCACTTTTCATGACAGCCAAAATACGTTGCGAAATTTCCATTTCAACCTGAAAAATATATGATCAAATTCTACCGTTTTAACAAATTTCCATTTCCATTTTTTTCTGATTCAGTAAAAAACGTTAACCTTCAGGTGACATTGTTCTATCAATTGGCTACATTTTGAGGTTGGTGTTGTTTAAGTGAGGCCATCAATAAATCTTCGCAATCACCTCATTCTTAGTTGATAACGCCGCGTAATACACCACGGGAGACTTCTCTGGGGCACCGCATTGGTATTTTAGCCAAGATATGGTCTCTAACTAAGAAAACATGTGTGATGGGAACGAAGAGTGTTACAAGACAACAAATAATAAGAAATAATGCTGTTCACTCTTGTATAGAAATTTGCCTATTACTTGAATTAATCAATAGCTATTTATCCGGACAGATAGATCGCGGGCTCGGGCATGGTTGTATTGTGATACATCTGCCATCTGATAACATTTATTCTCCTTATCCGTCACGTATTTTCCCTCCAAACAATCCACTGCTCATTCTACAACATTCTCTATGTAACGTTTTCTATCCCCATTCCGTCACTGCTCACCGTCCACACAATCCACCGTTATTGATACATCTGCCATCTGCTAACATTTATTATCCCTATCCGTCACTTCTTTACCCTCCACCCCATCCACTGTTCTCAATACGATACTCAACACATACCACCATTTTCTCTGCGTGTCCCATCACCGCTCCCTCCCTGGCACCCTCCCCATCTCTCGGTACCGTTCCCGCCCCTCCCGGCGCTGGGGTCGTCCGTCTCGTGGTCCGGCGGAGCGCCTCGTCGTGCGCCGCGCCCTTTGTGGCAGCGCCCGCGCGGCAGCGCAGGTGCTAATGCGGCCGCCTCTCGTCACAACAAACACTCCGCCGCCGCCGCCGCCGCGGGCTCTCCGGAGCGGCGCTCATTAAGGAATCGATTCCCGAGCGTGCGACGCGGCAAGGGACGCGGCGGGACCGAACCCAGGGGAAGAATAATACATTAATGGGTGATGTGATATTAACACACGTGTGAGGAAAGGACAATAATGATTCACGTTTGTAAGCATGAATGAGTAAATTTCGGTGTACTATGTAAGGCCTACATATTGTCTTATATATTCTAAAGTCTAAAGGACATGTGAGATTAATATACAAGAGTCGATAGTGAATTATTTATTTAATTTGATTCAAGTGATTTAATTTTAGTTGAAATGTAACAAACAAATATCAATGCCTACCAACATTTGGATCTACCCCCCAGGATGTTAAAATTTTAGATTATCTTTTTTGGTTGAATGACTAAATTCATATGTATTGAGAGTGGACCCAGACACGATCACAGTGCATTTTTTAGTGTTACCAGTGTGGAAGGAATATTGATAAAAATATAAAATTATGTTTCTTTCACATGCTACTGACCTCAGGCTGTAAAACTAAAAGCATAACTCAGAATAACAATGAAAAGACTAGCGCTTGGGAGGTTTTGAGATGACGAGGGTGCGAAAAACGCAATTTGTTTGGACCTGTGTATATTTTTTAGATGAGTAAAAACGTGTTCGTCGTAGCGATTCAGTGTTAACAAGAGAACGAGGAATTTGTAGTGTGAAATTAAAAGTAGATGGTTTTACACGAAACCTCAGTGGCCCTTCTCGTAAGACATTCCCACGATCCGAAGGTATATTCAATGTCACCTAGCAGACCTGTAATCAAATACTGTTAAATGCGAGAAACAAATGTGAAGAATATTTTTCATTTTTTTACTAATGTCAAAATATCACGCAAGTGACAAATTCAACATATTCTTGTTTGGTGGAATTCGACACACGTTTCAAGGTTTATAACTATTTTCATTTTCAAAAATCTAGTAGTTGAGCTTGCAAATGATATACTGCTTGTAATAATAGTCACCTCACCGAATGTAGAAGAAATTTATGCCTGTGGTTGCCAGCCTTCGTCACTCCGCTATCCAGCGTTGCTGTCCGTGCGGGTGGACTAGCAGAGAACGAGGGCGCGGGAGGGAGTGGGGGAGGGGGCGTGCGCCAGTGGACAAGCTCACCCGTCTCCGCCCGCCCGCCCGCCCGCCCGCCCCGCCGCCCGCCGCCGCCCCGCCCGCCCGCCCGCCCGCCGCCCGCCGTCCGTCCGTCCGTCCGTCCGTCCGTCCGTCCGTCCGCCGTCGCCCAGGCGTGGGCACATAGGCAAACGCGGCTAGCTGGACGAGAGATCCGGCAACGGCGAGTGGCTATGCGGGCACACAGGAAAGTGTTCAGTGGACGGGAGGATTGGCGAAGCGGGTGAGCGGGTATGCGGGCAAACACAGGCAAGTGGGCTAGGGACGTAAGTCGGCGAGCGCGGTGAACAAGCACCACGGGCCAGTGGACGGTGGTCGAAAAAGACGACGGGCAACACACAGCCAGCGGAAGCTGAGATTGACGAGTGGGTGGACGGGCACACAGCAAGCGAGCTAGGGACGGGAGTTTGCAGGCAGCGGGTAGGCGGGCACACAGTCATGCGGTTCTTGTAGACGGGAGGTCAGGTGAGCTAGCAAGGCGACCACCACAGCAAGCGAAATAGAGACGGAGCAGAACAAGTGTCGACGGGCACTCAGGCATGCGGCAGTGAACGGAGGTGAGGCGGCGTGCGTGTTGGGCGACAGGCGGTTCGGCGGACGACGACGGGCGGTCGGACGGAAAAAAGAAAATAATAGAAAAAAGGAGGGGGAAAAACGACAAACAAAACTAAACAATACGGGATAAACAACGGGGAAAGAAAGGAGGGGAAAGGAATTATACTATGCTACCAGTTCATTCCACCCATCAGGACCTTTGGTATCCCCCCCACCGGGCCGTCTTACAAATTCCTTTTACAGTTATGGAATGTCCTGCATTCCGAGCATACTACGCACTACCTTATATTAAACTTACAACCAGACGACTATATCCAGGACACATCATTAAATCTATAGTTATCTATACGTTATGTTGTTTCTTCAATAACCCACAATGACACGTCTACTACTGTACACATATCGAATTCCTTTACTTCCAACTCCTCTACCACTAACAAGAGTTGTAGATTTATGCTTATAACCTTGCCAAATTATACACGTGTTGCTAAAATAGCCTATACATACCAGGAGGACATGGCGAGTATTACGCCGAATGTCCACAAGTCTAAATCGAGTGAAACGTAGCTGGAGCCGAGATCTTTTTAATCTTGACATAGTAATAACACTATCTTCGTTACTCTCACGTTATCATTCACCATAAAATGTCAATCTATTTTAGAAGAACATACGACATACTGCGATAATGAAAACACTGATCTGCTACGTTGCACACTCACAAATTTGTATTGCTTTATTATCATGCTCCAACCCACTGTAAACGTGGCTCAAGACTGAGGGGAGGCTGGAGAACAGAGGCGGGACAATAGGGTCCGTCGATACCAGGCGGAGGAAATCGATGCACTCGAAGCCACCGAGATGAAAAAATAAACACGTGTTCAGGGCTGGGGGACTAGGAGATCTTGTAGTAAGGAAGGCCAAGTGATGTATTTTTCGAGGACAGAGCTTGGCAGGGGCGGCGAGACAGGAGCTCGGCGATGGTGGGAATAGGTAATGCTGATACGAAAGCGGTAGATGATGGAGGCGGAGTGACGGACCGGAGTGAGACTAAGGCGGGACGAGACGGACGCTGGTCGGATGGCAGGGACGAAGAGCGTATCGGATGCGAAAGATGCGCAGCGATGTCGCTTAGAGCGAAGTGACTATGCAAGCGAGAGCAAAGGGCGAGGGGGTGCATAACAAACCGAGAGGGTTAGATGTTAGGAGCAGGAGGATTGGGACGCATGGAGGGCGGTAGTAAGCGAATCCGGAGCGAAAGCTGAGCGCCAGCGGCCGAAGTCTCTCAGGCGAACAAGTGGCGGAGGCTGAAGATACGAAGGCAGAATGCGCGGAGCGCACCAAGGGAAAAATACGAACATCTTGAAATATTTTATACAAAGCTCATCAACCCATATGTTTGTTTAACTCGTTTAAAGCAATTTAACATCTCTTATTCAATGCTATCCAACCTGATCCAAACTACCAACAAAAAATAATGTTTCCTAATGGTATAACGTTACCATAATAATCTTGCGGAGACAATAATGCGAAATCCTGCAATAAATAAAGTGAGCGGTAACCGTGCGAGATGCCGAAGGCGGAGGCGTAAGGGACGGTAGCGACGAGAAGCGAAGGGATGGAGGCGAAGGGCGGATGTCGGAAGTCCAGAGGCAGGAAAGGGCCCTAAGATACGAAGTGACGGAGTCGAATGGGCTGAGCGCGCATGGCGAAGTTAAGAGCTGAATGTTCAGGAGGCGAAGCGGGAGGCGAAAGGCGGAGACTAACGCGGAGCACACCGGCGAACTTCATGCAAAATATATTTGTAAATACCGATTGTAAATACCTCAGTTTTTATCTCGTTCTGTTGCATTTTAATGAAATAAGGGAAAGGGCGAGATGCTAAAAGCGCGTTTTTGGTGAGGACTAAGGATGAGAGGCTATAAAGGACGGATTTCTGAAAGACATGGGCGGAGTGCGTAAAGGGCGAGAGGCGACAGACGAGAGAGTGTGGCGCTTGTTAGGGACCAGTGGCGGTGAAACGAAAGCAGGACGGTGGACAGTGACGTTCTAAACAAGTATGAAAAAACAAAAAAAATTGATTCAAAGTTTAAGATTCACTGTATTTCAAGGAGAATTATCGTGTAATCTAGTGTCAGAAGTCGCCGTTGTGAAGGAGGCCCGAGGTGCTGTAGGCAGCAGTGGTGATGAGCGTGAGGCAGGAGCGAAGGCGGAGCGAGCGGTGGCGTGAGGCGGTGCGGAGGCGTGACGGATGCGGTGGCGGAGGCGTTGGTCGGAGACGTGGCGGAGCGGCGAGGGGGGATGCGGAGCCGTGGCCGAATGAAGTGAGCGGGGCGGGACTGGAAGCGACTAAGTTAGAGAGGCGACGTGAGCGAGAGCGAAAGAAGGGAGCAGTGGAGGACGAGCAGTAGCAATGATCGAGAGCGCGCTGGGCTGCTACTACTGCACGTCGCGTCGGCGCGCTAAAGACACACGCCAGAACCTGCCAATACCATAAAAAGTGCAGCGCCGCCTGATTAAACCTACGGCCGCCGACGGGCCTAGCTGCGACGACGCCGCTGCCCACTATGATGATTATGGCCACCCCCCCCCCCTTAACCGCTGATCAAGCGCCTAACACGGTACCCGGCCTCGCACCGGATGCCAAATAGCGAGTAAGGCAGGAGAGGCTCCACGTAGTGTGCATGAAACTACTAGAAATAAAATACTGAAAATCATGCAGAGTAAGAGACATACACCGTTCTTGGTTCGGAGCTGCAAGTCTACCCCACATAATTGATGGTCCGCGAAAGCAGAAGATTGTCTTACTTTGTCAATGTAGACTGACTCTGTAGATGATGAGCTGAGATGGATTGGGCATGGGTGCTTCGAATGACCGGAGAACGAGTACATCGCTTACAACTGGAATAGCATGAATGGGCCCATCCGGCGGATGCCAGTTGCGCGCCCTCCTAGCATTGTCTGCTCTCTCCGCTCCGCATTCCAAATTCGCCCGGACCTGACATCCCGAAAGACCGCATGTCAGTTGGGTCCTAGCTTCAGAATTCATTGCGGCTCTGAATCATTTTGCAATGACAGGATACGGCAAGTGTCTGGCAGTCTTTATGTGTTTCAACAAGACACTCCCGCATTAGGTCGCCCGTGAATAAACTTGTCGTACTCAAGTTGTTATTGACTTATCGGGCCCGGCCCCCCCCCCTTCTCGCGGGCGGAGTACGCAAATTGTTACGTGTCGCAGGAGCAGCTGATAATTCTGTTTTAAGCCGGCTGGAATTGTAGAGAATATGAATTGACGATTCCCAAAGAGACCAAAGTATCTCGAATTACTCGAAATATACCCGAAATCGTATAAAACTAACAGAATTCTACTTTCGTGCAAAGAGGACATAGTAGTAGTTTGACAACACGCCCCGAATATAAATTTCTATTAAGTGAAATAAATTTTAATTACAAACCTTTATAAATCCATGCTAAGATTTTTTTCAAATTGCGGTATTATGTACCGAATAAAAAGTGTGCACCAAGTAACCTTGTTCATCGTGATGTAAGATTAAGCAGGAATGGAGAATACGAGCTTAATCCGAAAAGGATATGACAACCTTAGACTTTTTCTGGCTCTTACTTTCCAATTATCGATATACAATGAAATATCAATAATTGTACTTATTATAGGTTGGTGCACGCAAAACTACCAGGCGATAAGAACACGAAACACGAAGGGATACAAAATTTAAGAAGCTTGAGTGGTTACAAATACCAAGCCACATACATGTGCTGAAAAGCGGTGTCGAGCTGCATCAATTTATAAATCTCATTATTGTGGACACATAATGTGTTATATATTAAGACCTCACAAAGCCTAAAATTTTACCTCATAAAGATGTTAATATCAAACATTTAGATAGGATACCTAAGACGAATGAATGAAAATACATGAACTACGACTAAGTATCATACTACAAATGAAGGGTTTTCATGTTACGCAATGCAATTTCATTAAGAAAGAATAGAGTTTTCTTATCTATAAGGGTAAAACTAAATTTGATGAAACAGATAACAGCATTAAGGAAAGACGGCGATAGAGGAAACATGAAAAGAGGATCGTGCAACGAAATATGAATTTATTGCAATATAGTGCACAAAAGGAAACATGTCTACCACGATCAAGGCCCCAGGAGTGCGAGACTAACAGGTCCATCCATAAGCCGGACGTCCCGCTCAATGAACGGCGACAGGTCTATTCAGACGGGCGCGATGATGGCCCGCCGGTCGGCACACCCACCACAATCCCCCTTCCAACGACACAGGCCACCGGTCCGCCCACTCTCGCCGCCCACGCCAAGCCGCTACGCCATTCACCAGTCGTTGTCTCCACCACCGCGCCGAGCTCCCTCTGCCGCCGCTACCCCGCCTCCGCCTTTGTCATCTCCCCTTTTACCCCACCGTGCGTGCATATCCACCATCACTGCCTCCAACGTCGCGATAGGCAAAGAAGCACTCGCGATCATTCCTTCCTTTCCTCGATACTATCCTATCCTCTTGCACATAACACTGTACACTTATATGCACTATACTCTCACACATGTCGAGACCATTTAGATCTTGTGCCGCTGCGGCGTGCTCTCTAACGGAAATCTGAAGGAAAAGGTACTAATTGCGCCGGAATCTCGCACAAGGAGATGAAACAACGTAAAAATTCCTGGAATATAATATCATGACACTACACCTTACAGACGAATGCCACAACAAGTACACCCGAACAACATAAATCAAACGACTTACTGCCGCTTCCAACTAGTGACACGCTTCCCCCCGACCGTCGCTTGTATCGGTACTACCCACCCGCCCCCCAATCTGCCAGACAACCATCGACCGCAACACTCCACAACCATCGCCTGTCACCGTCACGTCACCGTCTCTGCCGCCCGCCACCACACTTCACCATCCACCGGCTCCGCCTCCGCCGCAGCGCGCGTGAAAAGCGTCGTGGTCGGACGAGCGCCGGCGTCGACAAACGAGCGTCGCTGATGACAGGCGCCTCCGCGCCGAGGCAGGCGGGGAAAGAGTAAATGACGGCGGGCGACGAATCTAAACGGCAACGGCAGCCGGCGCGAAGCAAGGCTAGAAGGGAGAAATTGGAAATACTAGCGGGAAGAAAAGAGTAAATGTGGTAAGGAGGAGGACATAGTGTGGTGAAACAGATTACGCGAGGATGACAAGGGCATGGATCGCGACGTAAGGTAAGCGGACGCTAGACTGGGTCGCAGAGACGTAGAAATACACGCTGCCTGACGCGAGTCGACAAGGCCTTGAGCGGAGTCGAGCACCCCAAACGGGTGAGAGAGTGCGTACGAGATAGGGATCGAGCATAGCAGGCCCAAGACGAGGGAGGGAAGCGCGCGGGAGACTTGTGCAAGAGTAGAGAAGCGAGAGTGGAACGGAATGGAGAGCCAAAACGGCAAGAAATGGCGAATTGCGTGCGGTACGAGATGAAGAGGACGTCTCGTCCGAATGGGATTTTCAATGGACCTAAGCGGGCGGGAAAAAGAGGAGGAAAAATGTGAGGGTTAAGGTGGACGAGATGAGTATAAGAATCGGAAAGGGAAACGATCGGCGCTAGACTGTGAAAGAGACCGAACACCCGGGAGGGTGTACTCCGCGGATGAAAACGCGAGAACGGATACAAGTGGAAGCGGGCTGTCGTCGTGAAAGCCGACGAGAAGACGAGCGGACGAAGCCAGACGGCCGGGCGGGCAGGCAAAGGCGAGCGAGTGTTCGTGGGTGGTCGGCCGGCGCGGACGAAACGTCCGTACAGCCAAAACGGGCGCCAGCCGCCAGTCCATACAAGCGTCGCACTCGCGCCGGCGCTCGCCCGCCCCGCGCGGGGCGCATGAAGCATTCAAGTCGTGCGTAAATCACTGTGCGGGGGAAATACTTCGTTCACATCACGCGAATGAATAATATGTCTGTCAATGCGCAGTTGCCCCACACGCAAAGTAGGAATTGATGAGTCGGTTTAAGTCGAATTTATGGTAATGACGTCTGCTTGGACTTTCAGAATTAAAAAAATGATGCTTTATCATAAAATATTAATATTTAATTCTACTGGACATCTTAATGATATTTGTTGTAGCATGCTAAATAATGATGATTATTCGATATGTTTATATCATCTCATAACTTTTCAACATTCATCTTAACACTTTATTTCTATCAAATTTAGGTGAGGGAGATGTGTTTAATTTGTATGTTTGCTGAAAATATATTAAAATAATGCATTGAGACACCAAGCGGGACTTTCAGACCGAACCCCTATTCTAAAATCAATAATATGGATGACTAAATAAAAAAGAATCATAAAAGATGCTAGTGTAGCAATTACTTTTATAAAGACCATATTTAGATAAAGATGCTCGCGTGAGTCCTTGTTACCCCAACCCCTGATAGAATTGGAAATACAAAAACTGACAGCTACGTCAGAACAGCACACATTATCAGCGTAAAATGCAAGTGATGTTTAAATAGAAATGAAGCTACTATGCTAGTGAATCTTTATATTCATCGATTTTTA
>BOPP01000068.1:2874753-2887941 GCA_017312745.1 Gryllus bimaculatus | reverse complement strand
CGGACGCGGAAACCATTTCCGCGTCACTACAGCCGCGTTAAAGTAACTTTTGTAACGACGTTTTTAATGGGCACGAGGCGACGCCAGCGCGCCACTGACGGCAGCGGCGGCGGAGTGGCTTGTGGCCCAGATTGTGGCGCAAGTGGAATGGAGCGACTTCAGAAAACGCGACATCCTTCCGCGAAGTGTTAATGGGCTCTTCAGGAGGAATAGAAGAGGGCAGGTAACGAGCAAAAACATCAGGTCAGAGGCCTTCAAATGGAAAGTTGAGGGGCAGACAAATTGGCCCTTTATTTGTCGAATTATAGCTAGAAGGAAGCAGTTACTAATTCCTTATCTAATGTATAAGAATTGTATGCGTATTTTCATGCGTTAGAAAACAATTCATGTGGTTAATAGACAATTACATTCGTGGTGGCTCGATTGCCAGAGTAGCTTTGGTGTAATTATGTTCAATATTTATGAATCTGTCTTTAAAAACAGTAGAGAAGGAGGTCCGAATGTGGGCTAGCTTTGATTTTTGAATGTAGTTGGTATTTTTGGGCATAAGGGGAATTAAAACTTTGAGCCGATCATTTAATTCATATCCTTCAATTTTAAAAAGCTTCAAAATCAAAAAAAAATTCACAGGTTGAAAAAAATAATTGAAAAATTTGCAAAATGTCGCATTTGGAAAGTGGAGTTCAGATATGAGCTACCTCAATTTTTTGTTAGAAAATGTGATGATAAAAGTAATGACATTAAAATTCGTTCAAATAGTACAATATAAGCACAAAATCGTACATTTGCTAATAAAAATCACATGTGGAGTGAGACATCCTCGGCCTTCAAAACAGAAACTAGCCTATTTTTAGGCTCTCGCGCGTATTTGGCCCATCTCCTCTACTATTAGTGAAAACCTTCACACTTTCATTAAAATATTTATTTTGAGTATGAATATATAGTACTAGATCTGGGTTTAAGCTACGAAATTCTTACAAAACTCATTTACATTATTTGAATATTTTAATTCTGGATTATTAAGTGTGTTGTTTCCACGGCACATTTCACCTTCTGAGACTCCATATCAGTGTTTCTGGTTTTGGTTACTTCTACTCTTAAATTCATATGTTTTATGCTTATACGCTATTTTATATTGAATTTCAATAATTATAATATTGAAATTTATAATTTTCAACATTTTCGTGTTTCTTACATGCAGGATAAATTTTAGCTGCTGTAAAAGTTATTGTCAATTGTTCTATTCAAGCACGGTCAGTAACATGCCGTTTTCTTCTCTTCTAAGTCCTCTTGTAAATGTTGGAATGTATCTAAGCCAGAAATTTCTAAATAGGGAAATAATTTTCTCCTTTGCCACGATTTACTTAAGGTTTTCCCGAATATCTACAGATTTGTAGCAAGTAATCTAGAAGTAAAGAGTCTCATTAGACAACAAAATGACAGTGCAGTATTTTATACAATAATTACATATTAACAATCTGTTCGAGTTTTCCTGAGTATCTGTCGGCACATTATTAATATTCTGTAGCTATGGTCCGTACGTTGTGACTTTTTTAATAAACGTTAAGACTGCTTTGTATTTAATTACAGGGTATTCGTATTTTAAATTTTTTGTAGAATAGTAATGTAGTTGTTTTAGAAGTATGGTCGAAGGTAGTTAACTAGTGGTGCTTCAACATCACATACTTTCTCGCAATATTACAATGTTATCGTTATGTACGACGGTACGCCCATATTGCTTCATTAATTTCGAACAAATTACGCAAAAACTACAAGGATTTACAAAAAATTGTACATGATCTTTCTTAAAGAGCTAATTTTGTACAATAGACTTGGTCTGAGGCAAAAATATTTATCATCCATTTTTTAGTTTAAAAAAATATTTTTTGCAAATTTGTAGAAAAATTAAAGAAAAAAAATGAACGGATTTTGAGAAAAAATCGTGATAATTGCAATGGCAAATAACGCAAAAACTACTCGCTTTACGAACTTTTTTCATAAAATAGTTGATCTTTTTTAAAGAGCTAATTTTTTACAACACTGTAAGGCAAACATTTATATCTTCAATTTTTAAGTTTTAAATTATTATTTTGTTGCAATTTTCTAAAAATTGGGTATATTAACGAAAATTTGATCTGCACCACTCTCTTAAACGTCCTTCACTCTATTCAATGACAAAATTTAATCAAAATATTTGGAGCATTTTTTTTGAAAATTGTGAAATGTCCGTTGGCTTCATGTAGAGTACCCACCAAAAATAAAATATCGATTTTAAAATCCAGAGACCGCGACATCAGTCAGAACGATCAGGAAATATCAACTTTGGAGAAAATTGTCTGAACTGTTCAGGCTCTAGCATTGTGCACAGACAGGCGTTTTGCCGTCAATCGATTTTTCGGTATGAAGGACGGACAAAATATGGATTTTGGCTACTCCACATATTACAGGATTTTTTCTATATTTAGCAATTGAATTTATCTATTTTTTCGTTATCAGGTCCCCGAAATAAGAGTTCTTGTGTCGAAAATTTGCCGGTTTCCGATGCACGATTAAAATAGTTTTTCTTACGTCAGTAAAGTGCGAGAAAGTAAAAATATACCATGAGCAGTTTTAGATTTCGACGATTTTTTTCTGAATTACAATAAAGAACTATATACGCTGATCTAGAATTACGGATTAAATGTGTTCACACAAAACAAAAATAATTAAAAGAAACAGCAAACGACGAATCGACAAATTTACTTTTAAATACTTTTCCATTAACAAAATGGTTATTACATAAATCATACAACTATAGAGTACAATTCTTTAAATACCACAAATATAACCGAAATTAATATAAAAGAATGTAATAAATTATTAATGTTTCACACATAACCGAATATTTTACGGTAAATACAAAATAAAATGTATCAAACATATGTTTTCTTAGACGATGTTGGTTACATTTCTAGTTTATACTATTATATTCAATTACCATTTTCCATGCTCATTAAATACACCCCATACTATTTAACAACTAGCGTGGAATGTTTTATTTAATAACAAGAAATTGTTTACACATTCACGGAAAAATAATAATCGCGATGTGACAAAATTATACCTGTAATAACTAGATTAAAATCCTTTATGTCGTATTTGAAGAAGCAATAGAGAGACAACGTTGGCTTGTACGCTCCTTCCCATCCTCCCGTGACCTCTATACAAAATTCAAGACAGCCCCTCTGATAATATTGGTAGAGCTCGTGTCCACCGCCGCTCCGAAAATCGAGTTTCTCTGCGCTGGGCGCCCTGCCACAGCGACACCGCCCCCCCTTCATGCGGCCCCACCGCTCTCGACAACGCCCACA
The DNA here is from genome assembly GCA_017312745.1 of Gryllus bimaculatus. Taxonomy (NCBI): domain Eukaryota; kingdom Metazoa; phylum Arthropoda; class Insecta; order Orthoptera; family Gryllidae; genus Gryllus; species Gryllus bimaculatus. Next base: position 2,884,591 of record BOPP01000068.1, on the reverse strand, counting down.
CTGCCCTCGGAGGCACTGCCGCTGCCACCAAAACTACCAACACCCCTTCACTCTATTCAACGACAAAAGTTAATCAAAAAAAATTGAGGCAGTTTTTTGAAAATTGTGAAATGTCGATTTGCTTCACGTTAAGTATCCTCCAAAATAAAAATATCAGTTTTAAAATCTAGGGGCCGCGACATCAGCCAAAACTGTAGGATTTTCGTCACTGGCTAGAGAGCTGGGTCGAGTTTTGACGCTGTCTGGACGTGAATTATAGCTGTCGGCTGCTCTGAATTGTAGTTTTCCGAGGCTTCTCCGATCAACACCAGGCTAATGCCGGAACAGTACCCTCACAAACGGACCAATGACCGGGCGCGATCTTTCCTTCCCATTACTTGCCCTATCCTTACCCTTGATTACACACACGTACACTTAGAAGCACTACACTTCCACCCATGCCAGGAGAACGTTCAGTCACACACACGTACACTAGATTACTACACATGCGAGGAGAACGTTCAGGAGCTTAGAGCTTGTAAAGCCTCGCTAGGCGATTGTAGGTTCGCGCCGTATCTCATCATTCAAGCTGGGAGATTACCGCCACCTCCAGAGCAAAAAACATGCACTACACTTACGGGGATAATTACATTAGCATTTGACGCGCACGGCGTCACTAATCAATCAATCAAACTTTCAATCAATTAAATCCGGCCGCACGTGCTAACCATCAGCTCGCCTCCACAATTGCCATGCAGGCTCTGCTCTCCGCCCACTGACCACGCCTCCCCCACCATCACCATCACTCGCCCTCGTTACCTCCCCCCTCCCCGCCCGCCAAACAATGCCCTCTCCACCCTCGCTCGCCTTCTTTCTGCCCCTGCGACACTTCAACAAATGCCCCGCGCCCCGCCCCGCCCGCCCGCCCCGCCCCGCCGCGAGGACAGGGCGCAGCGGGGCCCGGCCCCGATAATCAATAACATCAACTTGGACGCAATTTTCGGCGCATATTCGCACCACCCTAACCGAATTGTCCGGAGCGGTGCTCCCTTTGACGTGGGGAGTAGACCGGCGGCGACGACGACGTGATGACGGTGACTGTGGCGTGAATGGGGAGAGACCTCCCGGTGGCAGTGGAGACGGTGAGTGGACACGGCGGCGGTAGGTGACCTTTGCCTAAGCTGTGGAAGAGAGTAAGTGAATTGAACGTATGGATGATTATGTCAAGAGAGTGAATTGAAGTTATCTAAAAACTAGGAAATATGCTTACATTTCTTACCGATAAATACAAATAGTTGAAAGTAATGAAACTTAAAATAAGGCGTAAGGACTTGACTATATCCACGATATTCTTTGAAATTCACAGTGAATCTTAAACTTTGAATCATATTTTTTTTTCCTGTTTCAGAACTGTCGCCCTTTACCATTACACTGTCCTAAGTTCTCAGTGAGTCTAAAGTCTTAAGTTCTTAGTCCTATTACAAACTACATTATATTTGCATTAAAAATGCCAACAGAAGAGTTAAAAATAGAGGTATTTTTAAATCGTATTTACAAATATTTCACTTAGGCGCAAATATAACATTAAAGTGCCAAATTAGGCATTTAGCCTCAATAAAACCCACTTCAGTTTCATCAACATGCTGAGAATAATTTATTTATTGCCTGGATTTTCGCATTAATATCGGTGAAGATTAATTATGGTAACGTTAAACTAACACATATTACAGAAACATTATTTTTGCATGGTTATTGTATTGATTTCAGTTGATGAAATTCACGAAATAATAGATTGTATATTGCCTTAAACTGAGTAATAGCAAACACAATATGGTTGATGGAGGCGATTGTGATAAATATCCTAATTACCAGATGTTTTATTATTTTAGTGGTCGAACTCACTGTAATAAAGCGATTGTGAGGCAGTGCCGGTAATGATGTATATCAGTCACATGCGTCTTTTTAACCCTTGTTAACATGCAACCCTATAAGTTTGTTAAGGGCACTTGTCCCTACCTGTAGGATAAGAAATTGAAAATCCTTAGCAACGAGTTTAAACGCCCTTAGTAAACTAAATAAACAACAATCCATTCATCGCAAGTCAACGTTATTACGAAAAAATCACATGGTAATTTACAAGACAAATAGTAATCAATCGTGCTTTATATTTTTCAATCTCGCGTGGCTTCCGCAGCTGCATTCAAGATTTCTTGAAGTACAGACGAATTTTCAGCTTCCATCTTCCTCGAGCCACGGTTTACAAGTGTATTGTTGAAATAGATATATCGCAAGCAATACCAAACAATTTCGATTATCGTGTCGCAACAACAGAATTCACGTGTTTCATATCGCAGTAATGTCGTAAATTTTCTAAAAAAAATTGACATTTTATGGTGACTGATAAAACGCTGAACATACCACGAAATATTAGTGTTATTACTGCCTCGTCCAAATTACAAACAATCTCGGCTCCGCTACGTTCCACCTCGATTTTTAACTTTTGACATCGGCAGTAATTACTCATAACATTTCTAGGTATGTTAATAGCAATTTTAGCAACACGTTTATAGGATTTACTGCAAGGCAGTTATAAACTATTAAACTTCTTACCAACTCAACGTAGTGGTAGAGTGAAGTTGGAAGTAAAGGAATCGATTATGTGTAACAGCAGTAAGACAGTGTCAATGTGGGTAATTGAAACGAAACCATACAATAAACGATATGATAACCTATCAGATATCAATGATGATAACGATACTGATAATGATCTTACTGGTTGTAGTAATATAAGTAAGGCGTGAATAGTGATATTTAGGACATTTCATAATTGTAAAAGAATTTTTAGACGCGGTGGAGGGGGCAGTGACCAAATTCATGAGGGTGGAAATGACCATAGTAGCAATAGTAGAAAAAGAAAGGAAATATGTAGGAAGGATGTGGGGAAGAATGGCAGCGGTGGTGCAGTCGGCAAGCACGGGGTTTGAAGACTCCCAGTCGGAGAGATCACAGGGTGTGAGGAAGGTGGCGATTATAGGGAGTTGGAGGTGGTGGTGGAGGTATAGGGGACATTGAAGGCAAAGGTGGAAGGTACCAAGCCGGATGTGTAGCGAAGAAAATGACAGGGGTGGAAGAGGTGTTGCTGGTACAGTTGAAGATAGTGGAGGAGTTGGTGACGGTAGAGTTGAAAGCAGGGGAGGAGGTGGCGATGGTGCAGTTGGAAGTAGGGGAAGAGGTGGCGATGGTGCAGTTGAAGGTAGTGGAGGAGGTGGCGACGGTAGATTTGAAGGTAGTGAAGGAGGTAGTGCGAAGGCACAAGCAAAGGTGAAGTTGAAACACTCCCAGTCGTAGAGATGTCAGGGTGGTGGGGTCGGTGGCGAAGGCAGGGCGTTAGAGGGAGTGGAGGAGGCAGAGGCAACGTCGGGTGCGAGGGCGTTTGTGAGGCGAAGGGGCGAGCCGTCGAGGGGCGGTCTGTCGCGGCCGATGGCTAATGAAGTAACGGGGGCGCGGCGGCGCTCTAACGACGTTACGTCTCACACGCGCCGGTCACGTGCCGCGCACCGTGCAAGCGCCCTGGCGGGGAGGTATGCGTCTCCGGAGCCGCAGGCGGAGGCTGTCGAGCCAAAGGGACCGCTAGAGACGATCTTTTCCAAATCGAAGAGAACAGTTTTTTTTGTTATGTAAGGTCGCGTCAACTTCTAGGTCATTAGCGACCACTATTGCTTGTAACGGTATGGTAACTGTGAGGATGACACGATATGAGGATGATAGGAGTGAAAGGAACAACACAATACAACCATGCCCGAGGCGGGACATGGTTGCCGCGATCCTTCGCGATCCTTCGGCCCGAGTTCACTGCGCCCATATTGCCTTAGCATCTTGCCCACTAGATCGGCAAAGAGAACAGTGTGAGGACTATTATTGTGAAATATTTCGGTTGTTACAACCTCGACCATAAAAATTTGTGTTAAAATTTGGCTGATTAGTAAAAAGTGTGGAATGCACATCCTACTTTCAATGTGACGTACCTTGTTTGATTGTTAACCCTCAACATCCTTTAATGATCACCATCTAATCACTGTTCTAATATATATTACATATTTTTTAAACAATTCTGTATTGTAGTGTTTAGTGTAAAATTCTCCAATATTTTTATTTTAAACACCTTTACCAGATATACTGCATTAATTAACACAGTTTAGTATCAACTATTTTTTATGTATTTATTTCTTTAACGAGGTTTTGGCTCATTTCAACTGCTTAGATCATTGAGATAATTTATAGACGACTTCTAATAAATAGTTTATAGTGGTAATGATTAATGAAATTTAATAGGGCAGTGATTAATTCATATGTCGAAGAAACGAGAGAATCTCCAAGAAACCTGCCGAGAACTCATTTTGTTCACCATAAATCCCACATGGATTCACTACATATCAAACCAGGGCTCTAGTGAGGGAACATCTATGCGCTAGCTTTGAACCAAGAGCGGATGTCACCTGCACGCCGATTTCTTTTTTATTAGAACTTATTTATGTGAAAATCCTCTCGCCATTATCGCTTCACCGTCCTGTCACCGGGGCCCCACGCCATCTCCCCGCCGTCCTGCCTCCCTGCTGTGCACTGACACCATTCCGCTCCCTTGCCACCAGAGGCCGTCCCATTCAACACACGGACGCTCTCCGCCCCTCCCACGGTCACCATCGCACCACCTCTCACTTTACGTTCTACTTGCACTGTTCGCCGAATGATGGTGATAACCCACGGCGAACAGTTCTTACTCTGCTCCATCGCAGTTTCATTTGTGGCCCTAGCCCCCTCACGCGCTGCTCACGGGCCGCATCTAACACTTCGCACTCTCACTTTGTTCTTTCACAACGCACCGACCCTGTCTCGTCGTCTCGTCCTCCCGCCCTTTTCATATCCTCTCAGTGCTCACGCCCAGCCGGCAAGCCACACCTGCGCGGACCATGCGAAACCCACATCTGCCAAGTCCGGTACCATCCCCACACAGAGTCCAACCCTTGACAGTACTCTCCTTTATGTAACCTCTCCACGCCGCCGTCCGCATCACGTTACACAACACATTACCTACTTTGAAACGATTCGCCGAATAACTGGTCTCCGCTGTGACTTTGACATTGAGGGCCTAGGTTTCAGTCCCAACCGTGGCAGGATTTTCGACACTGGCTAGGAAGAGTTCAGTCACCGCCTGGAGGAGAATTCTAGCAACCGGCAGCTCTGATCGGTAGTTTATCGTGTTAGCTTTCGAACAGAACCAAGCGAATGACAGGAAAATACCCTACCAAACGGACTACGCACCGCGCGCGAACTTTCTCTCCTATTCCTTGACCTTCCTTTTCCTACACACTTAAACACACTTACACTGACATCTACTACCCTACCACACACGTCGGGAGGCCAGTCGGAAGCATAGAGCTTGCCCCGGCTGGAGTGGTGTCCCGCTAGTCGGAGATACCTGTTTGGGGAAAACCCTGCTAGCCGACAGTAGGTCGGCAGCGGATCTCGCTATCCAGCGGGGAAAGATCAACGACACCTCCCGACGAAAATGCACTAGACTTACGAGAATTACCTTATCAGTTGACGTGCCCGGAGTTACTAGTAATCAATCAATCAATCAATCAATTAATCAACTCACACAAACTCCAACTCCTCGTAGTACTCACCGTCCCTTTACCGACTCCACGCGGTCCACATCACGACCCTTGCCTACCACAATGCGATCCAACGCCACCCTTCGCCGTCTATCCGAGCCCTTTCCTTCTCTCACCATTCTCACCCAAAAATCTCTCACCAATCGGTTGCCTTCTCGCAACCAAGCCTCCGCACAGCATACCCCCCGCCCGGATACCCTCACCAACCCCTGCATCTCTTGCAAGCCCTCTGCACTCCCCCCCCCCGACCTCCTCCCCCACCACCTCTCGTTGCCCACTCGACTCTCATAGGGCGCTTCCCGCGGAGACCTCCGGGAATTACGCGATGATTTATGAATTCTTTTTATTTGCATCACACAGGGCGCAAAAAAGCACACGCGGCGCCGTTCGCCCATTGTGCGCGCAGAGGCCCCGGGATTATTTTGTTAGCGCCGCCCGCCACCGTCGGTCGTCGTCGCGGCCGCCGCCGCCACCGTCGCCCGCAGCGGCAGCAGAGAAATAAAGAAGCGCTAATGCGTAAATTCGCCCGTCACAGTATTGTTAAGGCGGACGCGCCGCCTACGAGAGACCCGCGCTGCGGGGGGCCGTTAGAGTCGGAAGGGCATTGCGAAGGGGAGACCGCTGCCCTTCAAGCCCTTTGCGGAGGGACATGATGCTAGTTGCGGCTTAGGTGCTCCGTTTTTCTTCTTTTGTTTTTTGGTACTGCTGTTGTAATATTTTGTTTGAGGAAAGTGCGTGACTCCCTCATCAAAAATTTATATTTTTAATATAGAATTATTTAAATACAAAATGTTAATTTATGGCTTGAAAATTATTTCCTGGAAATTGATTCTCAACTTGCTTTATTGCTTGAATTTTTTATTGATATTTGTTTTATAAGGAAATAATATCGAGAGGAGTTACGATGTTGTTTCTTGCTCCGTTATTCTTGTTTTCGTTTCGGATTTACACGGTGTAAGACTCTGTTAGAGATATTGGCGAGGCAGATCCACGCACCGCCTTCGACAGTTCTATTACGGGTGGTCGTTAGATTCGGAGGGGAATTTCCAGGAGAAAGCGCTGCCCTTCACGCGCTTTGCGAAGGGTCATGATGCTAGTTGCGGTTTACGCGCTCCATTTTTTTCTTTTCTTTTTTTAGTACTGCTGTTTTTTTTGAGGAAAGTTGGAACATCCTGTTGCAAAAATTTTATATATAATGACATATTTAATATATATTTTTTTAAATATAAAATGTTAATTTATATTTTAAAAATTATTTCCTGGTAATTGACTTTCAACTTGCTTCATTGCTTACATTATTTTAATGTTGTTTATGTTATAAAAATATAATATTAGGAGGAATTAGGATGTTATGGGGTTCTTGTCTCATTATTCCTATTTTCGTTTCTGATTTAAACTTTGATTTAGATACTCTGTTAGAGGAGATATTACTAAGACGTCTACGACGCCTAGGCTGGAATGGACTTTGCGAGGATTGCATTGAGACGTACGCCCTTCGTGAAGAGATATGATACTAATTGTTATTTACAAATACAATTTTCTCCTTTTCGTTTCTAGCACTGAGTTTGTAGTAGTCAGACAAGGGGGCGTATCTGTAACCGCTAAGAAATAATTTGAATACTTGAATAAGTATGCTGATCATTATGTCCTGATTCCTGATATTTAACTTGATTTATTGCTAAATATTTTTTTATATTGTTTATTCTATAGTAATCTAGTGATCGCTTTAGAATATTGGCTATCTTGGTTGTTTTTTCTTGCTTTTGTGTAATACTTTGATTGTATATCTCTCTTAGAAGATGTTTTGATGTGGTTGATACATTGATTGATTGGTAATTCCGGAGGTACCTACTTCTAAAGACAGTAGTCCCGTAAGTGGAGTGCATTTCTTCATCGCTGGAAGTGGTGGTAATATTCCCCCGCTTCTGGATACCTTGTTGATCGGAGAAAGCAGGAAAACAACCGATCAGAGTAGCCCGCCCCTAGAATTCTATTTTTGACAACGGCAGAACCGTACTTACTATATCTAGCTTCTGTCGAAAATCCCACTGCCGTCGGGATTCGAACCCTTGGATCTCTCGGTGAACTACACTGTAATGGCATCAGTTGACGCCCGGAGCTATATTATGAATATTATAATTCATTATTATTATTATTTATTATTATTATTGTAATATTTTTTTCTATAAATTTACTTATTTTAAAAATATAATGAACGTATCTCGTTCCTTTCAATTGAGTTACAGTATGTGTTGGATATTCACTAGCTCACGTACTGCTTGGCAGTGTAGGAGGGTTTCCTTTGTGGCCCCTAGAGTGTCCTCAGAACGAACGTGCTCCGTAAGAGGAAAATGCTAGTTGCTTTTATGCAGCTCATATTTCATTTTTACGCACTGCGCATGTTTTCTATCCTCGCACTGGTAGGATAAAATTTTCTGAATAAAGTTTCATATTATTTTGTGTATGTACTAAATGTGGTGTTCGTAAATTTAGGTTGAAAAATTTTCAATGTTGTAAATTGTGTATATGAGTTACTAGGAATTCCATGAAATCTCTATTTATTTAGCGATTTTCGTATCTATGCAATTTATTTCTCATCTCGATACCCAAGCTCTGTACTTAATATTATTTTATTCCTTTTTTTTGCTTTTTGTGTGTTCTCTTTTAACACCATTTCCCTCAATTGTTTCAGTCTCTTCTTTGGGCGTAATCTTGAATTTTCTTCTTTTTTTAAAGCCTATCTGACTTCAAACTTTTCATAACCCCACACACTCTCTGATGTTCAATTTCGATCATGTTGAAGGTTATTCGCTTTCTTCTTTCTTATTCACCACTTTTTATTTTGTAGAACAAAGTATGTTTCAAGTATTCTCATTAGAACATCATTTTTGTTGCCTGCAGATATCACATTTTTTTCAGTGCAGTTCAGTGCAGTTTTTGTACTCTCTACAAAAGAACTGTAAATATCTTTCTTTGTGGATTTGGAAAACAAGATTTATTTTCCATTAAAATGCTGTGTAAAACAACACGATATACATTTTTATTTTCTAATACTTTTAAGTGATTTTTGAAAGCATTATTAATGAATTAACCCAATCTGTTCCTTTAAGAGTTATGGTCTCAAGGAATGAAGCTCTTGGTTTCGAAGTCTCGCCTAAGTCTGTACATAACTATCAACTTTTCTGAGAGTCTATTTTACCTTTCCGTACGTATTCGTCCGAGTGTTGTTAATAATTACTATTAGTAATGTTGTATTTGCAACTAAGGAAATTTGAATGAAAGGATAGTGTGGAACGAAAATGAAATATTAAAATGGAATTAAAGTAGTTTCAAATAATGACAATAATTATTATTTCGTGTTGAACATCTTCAGGAATATTCATTACAATGTTTGATAAAATATTTGCTTGAGGATAAAGATGCTCACTTATGTATGTACTAATTGATGAATTTTTATAACTAAAATAAGCCCCACATCAATCTTACAGGCCCCTTGGAAGACAGTACGCTCCATACCAGCCATTTATTGGTGGGATAATCTCACACATGAGTAGAAGTCAGTATACAGACACGAAGAAGGGACATTGAATATTTTTTTCAATACGCAAACGATGTGTTCCATTAGAAATTATAGACGCATTTAGGATAATAATTTCGGATTGTATTAAGATTATTAAATGTCCAGTTACCTTCCTTAGCGTATTATAATAGATTGAAGTTTTTACAAATGTGTTGCAAAATTAGAAATAATCACCATTATTCTCGACTCTTAACAACATTCGATGGGAAACTCGTAGGAGAAACTCGTTGGGTAAACTCGTAGGGGAAACTCGTAGGGGAAACTCGTAGGGGAAACTCGTAGGGGAAACTCGTAGGGGAAACTCGTAGGAGAAACTTGTAGGGGTAACTCGTAGGAGAAACTCGTATGGGAAACACGTAGGGGAAGCACGTAGGGGAAACTCGTAGGGGAAACTCGTAGGGGAAACGTGTAAGGGAAACTCGTAGGGGAAACACCTAAGGGTGACAAGCAATAAAAATAAAAACCAATCATATCCGCTTGAACCCACATCTCAACGCAACCTTCTTGTAAATGCATCCTTCTATGTGAGCGGGCTTCACTTAAACTCATGGAATCTGGTTGGCACATTATTGTCAGTAGAGCGACTGCAGGTGCGCCCGCCCGCCCG
>BOPP01000068.1:2843909-2870978 GCA_017312745.1 Gryllus bimaculatus | reverse complement strand
TTCCTGTCGTGCGAAGAGGATGATGGCATAGAGGAGTGCAGATGACCCAAGCGACGGGACGTTGGGGAGAGACGCGTGCGCTGACTGGCTAGTGGCTTTCTGTCCATTGAGCCGTTCCATTTTACAAGTACTCGATTTTTTTTTTTAATTTACCTATTGCTCTTCTTTTTCCTGCATACGTCAGTTGCTTTGATATATTTCTTTCCGTTCGTGATCATGTATCTTTTTGTTCCGTTTCCTGACGTGTGAAGAGAATGGTGGCAAAGTGGAGTGCAGATGACCCAAGCAACGGGACGTTGGGGAGAGATGCGTACGCTGACTGGCTAGTGGCTTTCTGTCTAATGAGCCGTTCCATTTTACAACTATTATATTTTTCTAATTTCCGTATAGCTCTTCCTTTCCCTGCGTACGTTAGTTGCTTTTATGTTTTCCTGGTGTGCGTGGAGAATGGAGGCAGAGGAATGCAGATGACCCAAACATCGGGGCTTCAAAACATACGCTGACTTTCGTGGGCTAGTGGCTAAAATGGACTAGTGGCTAAAATACGCTTTCTGCCCATTGAGCCACTCCATTTTATAACTATTTATTCTATTTTTTAAAAGAGTCTGTTGCTCTTCCTTTTCGTGTGAGCGTTAGTTGCTTTTATATCTTTCTTTCCAACCGCACTCTGGTTTTGTCTCTTTCCTGGCGTGCGGAGATAATGGAGGCAAAGCTGAGTGCAGATGACGGAAGAGTTGAGGAAGTGTTCGAATTTTTAAAAATTTCTCTATTGATCTTTCTTTCCGGTGGTGCGTCAGTTATTTTTATATCGTTCTTTGCGCCTGCGCTATCTTCCCTTTTTATTTTCTTTCCTGGCGTGCGGAGCGAATGGAGGCAAAAAGGAGTGCAGGTAACCCAAAGATAGTGGTGGTGGTGTAGGAAGAAAACCATACGCTGTCTTCGGTAGTATCGGAGGCTGGTAGCCGCTTTCCGTACAATGAGCAGCTTCATTTTACTATTGTTTCATTTTCTAATTTCTCAGTTGCTCTTTCTTTCTGTGCGGGTATCATTTTTATTTATTTCCGCGCTTACTTTAATTCAGTTCATTCATACGGTTGCGTCGGTGACATTTGTTTCCTGCTTATTGAGTAGTTCCTTTTACTACAGTACATTTATTTATTTCTAGATTTTTCCATTGCTGTTTTTTATGTTTGGATCAGTTGCTTTTATTTATTACTTTTCTCTCGTTCTTTGTTTTTGTTCTGTTCTTTTACGGACTAACAGAATTGTGGCTAGGTGCAACGAAGTTTACCCAAGAATTGAGACAGGAGAGATGGGTTATAATGTGACTTCGGTTGTGACGTCGGATGTGACTAGTCCAAAAGCTTTCCATAAATGGTTCATTATCACCATTTTCTGCTTATTAAGCTGATAGATTAACAACTATTTATTTCTTTGCCTTCTAGTTTATCTATAACTCTTTATGTACGTGAGTTCAATAAATATTTGGACTCTATTATTAATAGTGTATTTTTTAGCAATGCTTATTTATTTAAATCCTCACCTTTTCCTTTGATATATAATTGCCTTTCTACTCTTTATTACTCCTAATAACACCTCTGTGTATGAAAATTCAAACCCTAGTCACCTCATCTAATTTTGAAAGAAAACTCCTGTTTGCAGCAGGGTTCTCGGGATTAACCACTTTTAATAAAACAAAGTAGGGTTTCTCGTCTAGATATATTATTAAAAATACCTCCTGGGTTAGATAGCCGTAATCTATTTGACATTTTGCACACAAACGTTTTATCTGAAACTGCAACAGACATCTTCAGTGGCTACTGGAACACTTAGTATCACGCAGTGCCCTTTCAGAGAGCTAACTGGCGACTGGTAATGTGCCAATGAGTTAATGTGGCAAATTGAATAAAACTTTTTTGTAATAGAAAAGCCGACGTTGTAATAACGACGAAGAGGTTTCTTGCAGCGATGAAGTAGTTGGAGAAATGTAAATAAATACGCCAAAGGTAGCAATTTTCTGCCAACATCTGCGCAGTACGGAAATAAAATATTTACCGCATAATGTGGCGAATTTTAAGAGCACGTGGATTGGAATGGGAGTGATGGAGGAGAGAAAGAATTGGAATGAAATGTCCTCCTGTCCCACGCTTTCTCCAGCGAAACGTTGGAGGACATCTTGGAGAAGACGACAACTGAGGCACGGAGAGCAGAGCGCACTGTACTCGCCCCCCTACGCCCCCCCCCCGAGCAAATGGCCCTCCGGAGACTGCGACAGCGTCGCTGCAGCTGGGCGCGCGCTCGGCGATACGCTGTTGGTGCCGTTGGAGAGGAGCTGGAGAACGGAACTACCACACTAGACACAGGGACAAATCACGTTTTCGTAACCGAAAGGTCTGAAATTCAAAATGACAAATTGATGCAATGTTCAAAATGAGGCCGGGGCTGTGAAGACGAAGGTTTTCGAGATCGGAGTCGTTGGATTCATTTTCGAAGCGCTGCGCCCTAGGCAGTGTTGCCAACATATCAGTCGTCATTCTGAGACCTTCTTCAGGGTAAAATATAGAGAGGTGAACCGAGCACTAGTTTATATTGGATGTTATTTCAGGATGGTCTATATTATAAAACCTTGAGGAATAATTTGAATTCAAGCATTTTCAGAAAAGGAAATAGAGGTCATAAGTTGACCGTCGTAGAAATGAAGAAAATTATCTAAGTAACGTCATCAGTATAGAATTATCTGCTAGAATGATTAGTACTACAATGCCTCTTTCGTGAAAATAAGTGTCAAAATGAGCTCATATTCACCATGTTCCTTTAAATATAGTAAATATCAATTAAACTTTTTACAACTTTTTCATGTTGTAAAATTGTAAAACTAAACAATAATCATATATTTATAATATACCTCTAATGTAATAAATGCTCTCACCCATCCCAATTCTACAATTCATTTCTAATCCTGTTTTCTATTTGAAGGTTGTTTAATACTACATCCTATCATATTTTACCGACACACTTTACATATAACACTGGAAAGCTCAAAATTGTTACATGTTTCCTATAGTGTGGTATTTAATGGGTTAATGCTTGAGCTCTTGGTTTAACCAAAACTTCTGTGATAATTTTGAGAATGAGAAAGATATTCATGTTTTGTACAGCGTTGACTTTAAGGGTCACGATAAAACACACGTTTTTTTCAAGATTCTGCTCGCAATTGTTCTGAAATTTATTGCAAAGAAGATTAGTACGATAAGCTAACACCGAACATTTAGTACGATAAGAGAATACGTAATTAAGACACGTGAAATAGTATTAAACGCTTGATAAAAAGCCAAGAATATTTTTCTTCATCATGAGTGATAAAATATGTTACACTTGAAATACTAAAAAAACTGAAGGAAAGCACGAAATTTTAAGTATTAGTATAAGTAACATAGAATCATTAAAATAACCCTAAAAGTATTGTAGCTTCATTTCACGATCCAGAAAATGCAGTCGCTGATTATGTTGTTCTATGTAGTTTCTGGGAATGAAATGTTTTCAACAGGAAAATATGAAAATGAATGTAGTGAGAGAGCAGTACTACTGGCTTTCCTTTCTACCGATATTTTTAGAAATGTGTTAAACTTCAAATCAAGTGAGTCTTTATAATTATCGTTTAACATAAAGTCTTACCGCTCTCAGTGACGCAGACGTTCTAAGTTCGCGGAATTGCAGATTTGAGAAACGTGCAAGACGTGGATATTTTTATAAAGTGGTTGGGTCGGGCTTGAGCACATACTACCAAGTACTCGTATGCTATTTTAACATCACCCTGTTCTTAATCTTTCGTTTATCTGCGTGTTCTCCTCACGCAATCCTTCATTTAGTTGCAGCGATTAGCAATTGTTTTGTTGAAAGCATCCTTGGAAAGAAGAACGCGAAGGCATATACCACCTCCATTACTCAGAAATAAGCATAGTGCAGCGCTGTAGATGTGACAACAATACTAGGTTTTGCAGGATTATGCTTAGCGTTGGCATAGCGGGCAAGTGCTCTTGCAAAAGGAAGCCGAAATTTCCAGACGCTGTTTGCGCACAGAAGGAAGCCCAAATTAGGTCGTCTACAGCTAAAAGCTTGAACAGCCTAGAAGGAAGCTTGGTCAATAGGGAAAAATGCCAATTTTCAATCATATTTTCCCAATTAACATGTGGTGTAAAATTTCTTTTACAGTTATCCATATGAGATTTGTTCTTGTTTATTCGGGAACTCGTCAAGCACAGATGTTTTGAAGCTACAAGTATCTTCTAGTACCTACGTGACCTGCCGAACACCAATGTAGTAATCGTGGGTAAATATTTTACGTGTAATATCTTAATATAAAATTTTGAAACAAAAAGTTCTTTGGAAAAAAGGAATCTTCGACCCGTCCACATGTCCTACAAGTTGATAACATTAATTCAGAGACACTTTATGTTCTTTTTAAATACACGTTTGCTTATATATATCTTTGGACTCTCTTCTCTAACTTCGTCACAGTATCTGTTAATAAATAATTATTTATGTAAAATATATCATTGCTTTCGATGTTCCGTAGCAAACGTTGTTGGGACGTTTGTGAACAACCGCCGCAGTATCTCGAAATACTAACGAAGATAAATGTCACGGCTTCATGTGGCATTACATTCAGTAGTAATATAAAAATTGTAACTTTAATATATTTGTACCAAAACCATTGTAAAAATACATTTTGTTTACATATATTACCAAACATTCTGTTTTGTGGCAACGACATATTTATCCAATTTATGAGCGCTGGTAAAAGCTAAACCCGAAAGTCCGTTAAAATATTCTTAATGGACTCACGAGCGTTTAATCGAACGCTTTTATAGATGCACTCGTAATGTGTTGTTTAGATGGTTGTTGCGAGCTAACCGCGTGTTTAACAACATAAAAACAACAAAAATAATATTTCTCCTTATTCACGACTTTCACCATTGCCCCTCGCTTTTAACGCAGTGTCTGTCAAACGAAAGAATTCGAGCACGAAGCTGTTCCTCCCGTGTCGGAGACTCCTCTCTGATGAGTCCGGCGGCGTCGGCGGTGTCGCCCTCACGGCCCGGGGGCGTCGCGGCGCCGGCGTTCGCGTGCCGGCGGACGCGTGGCGCGGCTAGATTAGCGCCGGCGGCGGCGCTGGCGCACACACGCCCCTATAAATATGTATACCCGCTCTCGCAATATGTCAGGGTGCGCTGAAAGATTGCCCCGCCGCCGTAAACTCCCAAACTCGCCGATGGAAATGTAAAACAAGGACGGTTCGCTGCACAATAAACACGTGACTGCCCGCGCCCGCTCGCTCGCTCTTTCGCCTGCGCTCTGGTCGGCTCTCTCGCATCGCTGTCGCCTGCTCTCTTGTCCTCTCCTTCACCCGCTCTCTTATCTTCTCACCTGCTCTCTTGTCCCCTCCCTCCCCCGCTCTCTTATCTTCTCACCCGCACTCTTGTCCCCTCCCTCACCCGCTCTCTTACCTTCTCTCGCACGCGCTCTTGTCCCCTCCCTCACCCACTTTACTACCTTCTCTCTCACGCGCTCTCTTGTCTCCTGTCTCTCGCGCTGTCTTGACTCCTCTCTACCGTTCTCTTCAATCGTTCTTTCCCGCTATCGTGACTCCCCTCTCACCCACTCTTATCTCGTATCTCATCCACCCTCTCGCAAAGCTCTCCTCTGCTCTCCTCCGCTCTCTTGTACCCCATCTCAACCCGCTCTCTTGCAACGCTCGCCGTCCCGCTCTCTTGTCCTCACACCCGCTCTCCTATCATCTGACACCCGCTCTCTCCCCTTTCTTGTCCCCTCTCTCAACCACTCTCTCGCATCGCTCTCCCTTGCTCTCGTACCTTCTCTGTGACCCTCTCTCCCCCTTTCTTGTCCCCTCTCTCATCCGCTCTCTTGCATCGCTCTACTCCGCTCTCTTGTACCCCATCTCAACCCGTTGACTCGCAATGCTCGCCCCCCCTCTCTCTTGTCCCCTCTCTCACTCGTTCTCTTACTCACACTCCTGCATGCGCCCGCAGGATGGAAATCCGAGATCGGGGTTTTGCGTAATTGTTTTAAGCCTTCCTCGAGGTTTTGCCCTACTCCGGGTTTCTGTTGTTTGTTTTACGAGGAACTTGTAAAAATGAAGGTCTCACTGTTCCGCAATAGTGTTACACTCTTAAAGATCGTCATCTATATGAGTTTGTATTCCTTAATAATTTCATGCACGCATTCATTGAAAACGAATAATTTATTGACAATGAATATTGAACAGTTTTGTTCATTGTCCGATATATCTTTTTCCTGTTTTACTTCACTTTGCTCTTGAATGCGTGTTACGAAGAAGTTGGAAAGTGAGTATATCATCATACTGCAAATTGCAGATGTTTCCTTTACACAAAAATATTTAGGGATTAATTTATATGTATCATCAATTTTCATCTATACCTTACATGGTTGATTGCAAATAAATTTTAAACGTGTAAGGTTCATTTGAAAATCAATAAGGGACGGGAGCGCATGCGTTAGCTTATTAATTCAAGAAAAGTTGCATTTACATCTACCTTTTTCCCCTACATCATTTTCTTGGCTTTAAAATAAGGTCCGCGTCTGTACAGTTTTATTTATAATATATTTATTTACCTTCAATTCAATATGTGTTAAAAGAGTTAGATGTTTATATTTCATTAGTGGTTAGGCAACAATAAATTCCTAGTAGATAAACGATTCAGTATGTTATAAGATCAAATCACCACCAGTCATCTTCATCTTTATTTGAATATATCATTATAAAATAATCCTCAGGTTTTTCATCTCGATATTTAATTTTCATCTTAGTACACAATATAAATTTTATTTTATTTATTTGATTGATATGATTTGCACATTCTACACAGAAACGTTTTCAAGAATTGAAAATGACATTTTTAAAGGAATTGTGAAATTTAATCATAGTTGTATTTGCATTTCTGCCGGGAACTGAATTTGTATCATCGATAAACAAGTAAAATACCTGTTTATTTGCTTTTTCTAAATGCTCCAGAACTAACTAGACTGCGCTACGAACTGAGAACAGACCCTGATGTCGTATTCTCATGCTTTTTTATGTTTATTCCTTCGCATGTGAAATATTTATATAAAGTACTATCTATACCAGCAACTATTTATTATCATGGGTTTAATATATAAAATACTGCCAATACTTAAGAAATTATGTACAGTCAAATTTCGAAAAAAATAAATAGTGGATGAATTGTCATCAAGACACATTAGTATCTTCATTAGTCTAATAGTAGTTTTGTACGGTTTTGTATTTTAGTGGCGAGATTATGCATCAGAGTTGAAAAAAGTCCCTGTTGACAGTCATTTTACATTTATGAATAACTATTCCTTCCAAAGCGAAATATGAATGTATTAATGGTATCCTTATTGTCAACAAACTATCTGCATAGCTACAAAATATATATGTTCAAGTATGCGCATTAAATGAAAAAATATGTAATGATAAAAATACGTAATTTTGGTAATCAGTGGATGAATTTTCATTATCAAACACTAATAGTTATATTTCTCTATTCGTAGTTTACTGCAGTTTCATTTCTAAACTCGCAAGATTATGCTACAGAATTTAAAACGTTCCCAGGTGACTGATACTTTAGCTTTCTTAAGAAGTTTCCCTCCCGAAGCGAAATATAAATGTATTAATGGTATGCTTATTATCAACTATTTATCTGCATAGCATAAAATATATCTCTTCATGCATGCGCATTAAATGAAAAAATATATAATGATAAAAATAATTTTAGAAAACATGTAATCAGTGGAAGAATTTTCATTATCAAACACTAATTATCTATTCGTAGTTCAAACACTAGTTCTATTTCTCTATTCGTAACTTACTGCGGTTTCGTTTCTAAACTCGCGAGATTATGCTACAGAGTTTAAAACGTTCCCAGGTGACTGATGCTTTAGCTTTCGTAAGAAGTTTCCCTCCCCAAGCGAAATATGAATGTATTAAGTGAGGAGGCGACCGGATGTGCGTGCGGCGGTGCACGACGTGGGCAGGATCTTCGCTTCGTTGCAATGGAGTTGCCAACTCCGTCACGCACCCTCCGCCGCCGCTGCGTGCAGCCGACGTTGCGTGCTGCACCGACCCGACATTCCGCATCTTCTGGGCGGGACAGGTGCGGCGCGGCGCCTGCAACTATGAAGCGAACGTCAGCAAAGAGATGCTACGAAGGGAATAAAAGCGACTAACGTTATGTCTGGAAAACAAGCTGAAAATGGGTGGTGTTTCAACGAATAAATTTTTGGACAATAAATAATTAAATTTTGTAATGTTTCGTTGGCTTTTAATTAATTAATTTTAAAAAATTGGACAAAATAATTAAATTTTGGACAATAAATTGTCTTAGAGTATTTTACTTAAACAATTTTGTAATGTTAAAGTTTCTGATAGAAGTACACGTATCTGCATAGTTTTTAACTAGTAAGTAATGTGTGAATTGTAACGTAAGATGTCACGATTCATTAATGTTTCTGTATGCAGTTTTTATGTAATTCTCTCAGTATTCTCAGTATGTAGTGCTATTACGATGAAACGTGTACTTCATGTAATCACTGAAACGCATCTAATTGTTGTCGTTCTTTAAGAGCATATTATTTGTGTTACTAATAGTGAAACCCACTCATTTTAACAATACCAATAATAATAATCCAATAATATTTTAAAATAATTAGTAATTGGTTTATAAAGGAAACGGAAGAACTATGCGAAAAATACTAAATCTACAATCTGTAATTAAGACTATAATTTATGAGTCACCTTCTGTAACCTCATAGGTGTTTTAATACGTACCTCGCATGAGTATTATGTTTTATACATCGTTAGATACAGAACCGCATATTGAGAGAAGTGTTTCATTCAATAATAACATAAAAAATAAATGAATACTTTTTCGTCTACAAGAAAAAACACGAGCATTCAGAACACGAACACTCAATATATAGTATTTACCCTAAAATAAGTCGAAACTTAATAATGTGCGATCTCTGATTGTGAAGAGATATCTTGATAACTTTTTAAGTCCTAACCATAGAAGTATGCATGGATTTGGGATTGAGGGCTCTGGAATCACAATATCAATATTTTCATGGAGGTCCATCCACTCTGGTAGGCCAGTCACGTAAGACAATTTCATCCTCCGTAAACACATGTTTCATATCATTCTGTAAATTCCCGTTTCGAAAGAGAATATCTTCGCTTGAACCGGTCTTTTCTTCGGAAAATATTTGCTTCTATAAATTTTCTATTGATAGCTATTATTTAATTTTTAACATTATATTTATAACGATATTATGACGTTTAATTAACGACTTGTTGATTTGGGTTAGGTTTTTCCTGCGATATTCTTTGTGATACAGAGATCACATGTAAATACAAGAATCTGTGTTATTTGTTTTAAAGCGAATATATAAATCAACGATATAGTACATAAATGAAAGTAAATAATTTGAAGACTGTATCACCCTGTTGAGTATATTTCTCCAACTTTTCTTCTCCTGCAGCTTCAGCCTTTGTCGTCCTGCGCTCTCCGTTGGCCCTAAGCATTTCCCCTGCCGCAGGCGCCCTTTCGTCTCCCCCGCCCTTCCCCGCCGACCTTCCCTCCCCTTCTCAAGCCATATATTCCGAAATTCTCGTCGTAGCCCATTTGTATTTTATTGTTCTTTTCTCATGAATTATTCTACAGTTATTATTATTCTTACATATTTATATTTTTGTACTCGCTTCTTTCTTTTCCTTTTTTCTATTTTACTTTTAAAGTAACAATATTTCTGGGGATGGAGTAATATTCCGTAAGGCTGTGTTGTTCTCTTCTGTCTCTGAGTTTCGTCTTCCGGTAGTAATATTTGCTGCCGCGTGAGGGCTACAAAATATTTTATTTTACATTGAATCTGTCCAGTTTATGACTCCACAATGTTACGGATCTCGCAACCGGAACTCTGGTAATTTCATGTATGTCGTTTCGACTGAAAGGATTTCGTCAGTGAAACCACAGTACTTTGAAACCACTCAGATTTGACTATTATGAAGATAGTGAACATAATGTTGGGCACCTGTGGAAAAATTCATCTTCACTACATTTAAATAAAATTGATTCGCTAATTTCTGTATTAAATGACGAATGAAGCAGATTTGCAGACTACATAGATTTTGTTTTCAAGATTTTTTAAAATAATTGTCTCTCGAATTATATAAATGTCAGTTTTATTTTTATTCAGTTAGTTATGTCAGTTTTATTTTATGAATTATCATTAGTTATTAATAAGTTGATTAACGATTAACTAAAACCATAATGTAAAATGAGAAGAATTGTAACTTTTCTTTTACTACGAAATAATTATACATATTCGTTTCTTTGGGTGTCACTAAAAGTCAGATATCTTCTATCATTAAATTTTTATCGTTTTGTAGTTGGTAGCATAACTACTGGAGGAATGAAGAAATTGTACAGCATGTGATTCCGCAGATTATTAATTACTTTGCTATGAAAGTGTAACACTATGCGTTCTAATGCTGCGCGCCCGTTAGTTACGTGAACTTGTGTAATTAAGCTGTTAAGTTACTCCTCTGAAGTTCTGCAGTACTTACGATGATTTTGAGAGCGTCACATGACCATCAGCTTCATTATTATCTCACATTTCTTTCGAAATTAAAGTGGTTTGCCAAGTTTCAACACAAACCTGTTGGTCAGATATTAGTTTTTGGAGTAATAATAATCTACTCTTTTGTAAACGCCAGATTACTTGATAATGAAATGTATCTAGTACTATCAGTGCTTACTATTACCTTTGTTTACGTTTTTTTAAGTAAACACGCGAATTTATTCTGGCAAGTGATGCAGTAAAAGAAAACTGGTATAAATTCTGGGAATATTGTACTTAACTTACAGTGAATTATTTCTTCTTTATTTCAAGGAGTACTCCAAATTATCCATTATTTTTTCTACCATCAAATTCTTGACAATTGCATTTATTAATGTAGAAATTACCACGTTTAAATATCCAGACTCTAAAATTGGGCGTATGTACCCCTAAAGGCCTTGCTTTGTCTCTGGAGAAGTAACATCTGTTTCGTATAGCTCCCATTTCCCCCGCATTGTGTGTTTACTGTATCTTTCAGAGGGAGGGATCAGAAGTCGCGAGAACTGCTGACAGTTTTACTACGTAGACAGTCTTGCAGCGAAGCGCCAATGCGGGGAGAATCATTGGGTTTGGTGGTGTGGTGACGTTCTGAGCAAAAGGGGTTCTTGGCGGTTAGGGATATGGAAGTTCGATGAGGAGTATGGATTGGAAGAAGAAGAGATTGGAGAGTAAGGAACTGGAGCTAAAGCTGTGGCGGAGATAGTCTGAGGGGGGTGGAGGACCAAGAGAAGATAGGTAAGGGGTGGGGATGAGTCAGAGACGAAGATGGGAACGAGGTGGAGCTGTGTGCAGTTCGTGGGAAGGGGCAGTTCAGAGGCAACGGCAGGTAAGAAGCATGAGCAGGAGCAGGAGCAGGAGCAGGCAGGGGCCAGGAAAGGGATAGGACAGACGCTGAAAGTCAGAGGCAAGTACATTGAACAGATGCGGACAAATAAGGGAAAGAATCCATGGAGAAGGGTGGGAATGGAAAGAAAGGGGTGGGCAGGATGAAGCCTGTAGAAGAGACCGGTATAAGACAGGGGCGGATGGTGGGATGGATGAAAAGAGAAGAAGACTGGGGCGGATGGTGGTGATGGATTCAAAACGAGAGGGCAAGGGTGGATGGTGATAGAGGCAAAAGGGGAGAGCAGGGGTAAATGGTGAAGTGGGAGTCAAAAGGAAAAGGTAAGGGCGGATGGTGAGGAGGGAAGTGGAGAGGATTCCTGGGACGGACAAGAATGGGGGGGGGGGTGATAGGAAAGCAAAATGGGTCAGGGGCGGCTGGTGGGTATGGAGGTAAAAGGTGGAAGCGGAGTGAAGACGGAAGCAGAGGCAAGGAAGGGGTGGAGGGTGGAGATGAAGCAAAAGGGGGCGGTGATGGGGATGGAGGTAAAGGTGGAAGGGAGGCAATGGTCAGTGCAGGAATGTGTGGACGGTAGAGATGAAAGCGAAAGGGAGTTGGAACGGATTGGTGGCTACGTAGGCAGAATTGGGGGCTGGAAAGGGTTTGGGGGAAGCGGCTTGAGCGAGGAGCAGAGCGCGGCGGCGCGGCGGCGGAAGCGGTGCGCGGTAGCGATGGTGGGCGAAAAGGCCTGCTTCGGAAGCGGTTTAGCGGGCCCGTTTACGACATCTCGAGCTCTCTGGCCTCGCGAGCGACTGAGCGGCAGCGCGCACTGGGCGAAACGTGCTACTAATGAAATGGGAAACATTGCGCTTTTCTCAGGCGAGTTGTGGTTAAGCTCTCAAGGTGTACCTTAAGCGATGGCAATCCAAAGTGCCAGAGTATTCAATGGTGAACAGTATTTTCATTCACTTCAACTCTAAATTATAACACTTCGGCGCATTATTTTTAAAATAGGTTTTATAAGAATATCTATTGTTCCTACAGGTGTAATAATATCTGTATTTTTAAATGTTTTACTCGCCAAATATTTTGCTACGCATGTGTTAATTTTCATGTAATTCTTTTCTTTTTGGAGTATTCTGTCCATTGCTGTTTTCCGTTCATTTTATAGAAGTATTTAATACCGGCTTTTGTCTTTACCTGCAAGTTTCTCCTCCGTTTTCTGCAACTGCTATTGAAAACAATAAAAATAAAATAATTTAATTTTCTCTGTCTTCAGTTATAAATTTGTTCTCGAAACATTACTTACACACACTGTTCTGGTCATGTCTTTACTCTCTCATTTTATGTTAAATAGTTTCTCTAGTATATGTTCATATGAAAGGTTTCCTACTTTTACACTTGTTCACAATTTGATTCTGAGGCATTTCAGTTGTTATTATAAGATGATCTCAACTTTTATAGACTTTTCACATGTTGAGGCTTCTCCTGGGTTAGATTATTTTTCTCACCTTTAATTAAATTAAGACCTGGTGCAGTTCATCATAATTTAATTAATTTAACTTTCTTGCCTTAAATTGCCTTGACTTTCTTGCCTTCAATGTTTCAAACTAAAATTAGAAAAATTGAATTCTTAAAATAAACATCACATTAATAATTGTTCTAAAAGACATATTTTTTCTATTAACTATTTTTGTTCATTTTGGCAATATTCACTTGTACGTCGGGGAAACCCAACCCTAAGTAATATGTTTTCTTCTCTATCTAAATCTGCATCTTGCTGCGAATCATCATAGCATCTTCAACCAGCCCACAGCATCCGCAAATTCACTTGTTATACTTAGGGGAATTTACAAACAAAATCCACATAAAACACTTCGTTTAGCTCGTATCGCCTGTAACACCATAGCAGAGGATGAGTATAAACACCATCGTAACGCCTCTACCGACGTATCCCGTATTCAAAGCATCTAAAACCGAAGGAAGCGATCAACTCCTTCTCTCCTATTCGGTATGGCAGTAGTATTAGTTCATACGGGTCATATTGAAGCAATGGCCACGTATTTCGTGCATTGCGACCACTGTGTTTGGGCGTGGGCGTTGGTGCGCCGCGATGCGCGGCTGTTTCGACGCCGATATCGGCGGGGGGCCATGAATAATGCAGGGCCCCCTGGTGTGAAGAAGACATCGCGACGAGCAAATCTGCGGCAGAGGAATGGGATTTCTGATAAATAATTCAAAGGCGGCCGCTGTGTTTCTCGGCAATTAAAATTTACCTCACCAAATCTATTGTTTACTCTACTCGCTGTGTAGTTTCTGGGAAAGAACTCACAGTAGTTAGAAGTTACTTCATCAAAAGGTTACAAGTGCATTGTCGTTTCTCTGTCGTCCGATGAAAACCTGGAACTTCAATTGTAGTTAGGTAGACATAGAAATTAATTTTTTGCAATCATGATTTTTTTTATTTGAATAATTAATAATCTTTACAAAAGTACTAAATATTAATTATTTTTCATATAGAAAGACTTATGTGATGATGTTTTAATTACTATTTTGTTAGTGGAGATTTACTGGATTTTATTTTGTGAAAAGTAATTTTCTTAACTCATTAGCATTTGACCTAGTGCATTCTGCCGGATTTTAAATTTTATATAGTTTTGGGAAGTGTTTCATGAGACTAAAAATAATTTAAAGATATATTACCAGAACATGTGACGACGTTTGCCTGTTATCTTTTCTTATTTAAACGTTTATTAATCATGTTCTCAATATTTATTTAAACGAATTCTAACTAAAGTGTAAATGTGTTTCTATTTCGTTAAATACCCAGTGGATATGTTTTAATTTCCTCCTAATGTTTAAAGGGGAACGTTTGGTAGCTGATGAAATGATGTTTCTAGTCAATTTCTGCGCACATCAGTCTACATGTTAACTTATTTCCGAAATATGGCTCAAGTTAAGAGTAAAAGATTAGTTAGGTTGAATGGATAAAGCTTTATCTATGACAATGAAGGGCCATTTCGTACTTCACATATTTTTTATTTGACATAAAGCGCAGAATAAAGTAAGGTAATTGTCGGAGTTTGAATAGCCTTGTGTTCGTGAAATTTTTTTTCCCGTAAAAATGCATTGGCTTTTTTGAAAACTTGCAAATTCATATGTCACCACCCAAAGTAATCATCTGTTGAATCACCATAATAAAGCCGAACTGCCTATCTAAAACACAACATCTCCGAAACACCTAGCCTCCCAGCGTTCTGCACTTCGTGGAAGCTCATACACGTCGACAGTCACCCGTCGAGATCACTCACGGGCGGATTCCAGGAAATGTCTGCCTAAGAGGCAGCTGGAAGGCGGCGTAGTAGCGAAGAGCACTCGGGACACGTCAGAATGTCACTCATCTACCGCCATCGCTTCATCTCTCTCCACTACGCCCTTCTTTTGCTAGCCTTTCTGCGTGTCTCCCTCACTACCACACCTACCTGTTACCATTACTGCTACTCATCCTAATGTCTAAGCTCCCGTCTGATTACCGGACATACTTGGCAGTGTAGTGCATGTAAGTAAAAGGTTAGGATTGAACAAGGAATAGGAAATAATGATCTACCTAGGCCCGTTTGTTAGGGAACTGTTCTGGCATTCGCCTGGTGCTGCAGAAACCATGAAAAGCTATAATCGATCAGAGCAACCTCTAACAGTCTCCTCCAGACCACGTCTGAATTCGACCTAGCTAGATAACTTTCCCATCAGATGTAACTCCACGTCAGGGGAGACCGTCTCTAACAGAGACACTGCTATGATTTTGACACCCTGAGCCACATATGCAGGTCCTTTGCAATAGTTCTTTCTTGTCTTCTTACGACATTCATTTTCACAACGTTCTACAAATCAATCGTTTCCATCAATAAAGACGGTTCCACTGACTAGTCTGCAACCGTGTCAATTCTTGCCTTCTTTTGGGTTCTATCTCTAGCACTATACACTTTACCGTTTCCCCATTAGTGCACATAACTCTGCCATATCCCCACTATCAAGCGGCCTCCCTACCTCGCCATGGCTATCGCAGTAGTTAGCCGTCATTACCAGTCCTGATCGACATCCACTTCCTCTGGTTCGTCACTCTTCTCTCTATCGACGCCTTCACCATCTTCTATGTATCTAACTCTGCTTCCACTTATGTTTCTTTGCCTCGACCATCACCATCACCACTAGTATTACAATCTTTACCTCCGAATACGCCTCCATTATTTCCTGTTTAGATTTTCCCTCCCATTTCATCCCACCCTTCAGTTGATGCGTCCACGCCAGCACCTTGCATATTTTCTCTAACATTTCACATCCACGTTTAACTACAATTTCTTTCTTTCAAATCTGTCTTTTGTTCGTTATTAATCACGAAGTACTCTTATTTCTCAAAATTCTACTTCCTAATCAATTTCATTTATCTCAAACGCCACCCCCGCTAGTCCTGCTACAACCTCCACCTACACTCTTCCTCTGAAAATTACACTTCCTCCTGAACGTCTTTTACCTCAATCTCTTCCAACGCTGTTCTAGCCGCCACAACCACCGTGTTTGCTTCATCACTCTTTTATTTCTTCCACTGCAGTGTAGCTCAACACCATTTTTACCTTCATTTGAATTTGAGCCATTATTTCCTTCTGTGCCACTATTCATCGCGACGATTGGCACCATCACTTTCTCTCTTCACGTCCACTCTCTACTTCACTGTTTTTGCCGCCACATCCATCTCTACTTCCTCTCAAGTTTCGCTTACACTTCCTGGTGCAGTCTACCTCTAACATTTTTGCGTTCCTGACACTTCCTCTTTCACTTCATCTCCGCTAACAATTTTACTTCTACCTTTGCATCCTTATCATCTTTTGTTGATCCATCATTTACACCATATATAATTCAATTGATCTAAATATTCTATTTATTTCCACTTTCCTTTAAAACTTCTTTACCTCCACACGATGACTCCAATGCCACTACTTCAAAACCGCTACTCATTGCACTTCCACTCATGCTCCATTAAGGATTCCCTTTTCCACATACTCCTGAGATGACCTTGTCTCTATTACATACTCTTCCATTCCTTCTTTTCTGAGAATTCCATAACTTCCTTATTCTCCCAACACTTCGTCATCCCTTCCGCTAGGAATTCCACTTCCCCTTGCTCCATCGCTTTCATCACGTCTCCGCTACAGATTTCTTCTTTCCTGTGCTTCTCCTCTGCCTTCACCTACACTCTGCCGCTGAACCTTACCTCCCGTTCGCCGCTTCCACGCCACCTCCGCAGAGGTTCACGCTCCTCCGCGGCCGCCGCGCCCCGCGCAGCGGCGCAATCCAATTGCGCGCGCATTGCTTTGTGACTTTGGCGAGATGGCTGCGCAGCCCCGGGCGCTGTGCACTGGCGCTTGCGTAAGAAACGCGCTCGCGCCCCTTCCAAGCCATTGGTCGCCCGCTCTGCCCCCCGCATCACACGCCCCCGCGTCGCCCTGCACCCCTGCTGCCCGCCGCCCCCGCCGTCCCGCCACCTCCACCAGTCTTCCCGCCGCTCCACCCCGCCGTTCCCACCGTTCGCTGCCCCCGCCGTCCCCTCGACCCCGCCGCCGCCGCCATCACCACCCCCACCTCCTCCATCACACCTATCAGCTGCTCCCGCCACCACCGCTGCCACTGTCATCGCCATCGCTTTTGCTATCAGCTCTACCTCCGAACGTCACCTGATCATGACTAGAGGCGGATTTTGATGACCTAAAACATTGCCAAAAATAATTAATAAAATGCGCTTAAAATGCTTTTAAATGCCCTAAAAACAAAGAAAGTGAACGCAGCTTGAAAACTTTGGGTTTGAACTGTTGTTTAGAAGAAAATCTGCCTTTATTTACTGCGGAATCAGCCATACAGAAAATGTCGCCATTAAGCGTCACAGGAACTCTAAATTACATAGCACTGACAATGGCTGACATTAGAACGTATGTGTGTAGAAATAGAATAAGCTACTCAGGATTTCTCTGGGGGACATTTGTTGCACCTCGTAAATATTGTTTGAAGCAAGTAGCATTAAAATGTTATTAAAATCAATACAATTAGCAAAAAATG
The DNA here is from genome assembly GCA_017312745.1 of Gryllus bimaculatus. Lineage (NCBI taxonomy): Eukaryota > Metazoa > Arthropoda > Insecta > Orthoptera > Gryllidae > Gryllus > Gryllus bimaculatus. The sequence continues at coordinate 2,853,331 of BOPP01000068.1, read as the reverse complement.
TAGTAAAAATAATGTAAAAAGATGACTTATTAGTTGAAATCGATAAAAATGCAAACAAAGGCATATAAAAATGGGTCGTTTTGTTTCATCATAACATAAAATGAATTTCTACACTAAACAGCATTGTTCTAAAGTGAAAAGAAAAAAAAACACATTTCATTAAAGTTTGTCCCCTAATCATGAAACTGTTTCGAACTACTTCCCGCATCGTGCGTACAATTCACGTACAAACGCAACCTCCTTGGTTTTTATAAGATGAATCTAGAGCTCACTATGAACATGTATATTTGGGTTTGTCCAGACATATTCTCAAAGTTCGTATCCAAAGTGGTACTTATTCATCATGCTATTTTTTTGTTGATTTGCTAAATGATTTCAATTACCTACTCACCCCCAACGTCTTGAATCTCCGTCATCCATTCGACAAATTTCATAAGTGCTCCATTTTTATACTTTAGTTTTTATCTACTCGCCCGCGGCATATCCAACCGTCTACCTTCGTGAAACTCTCTCAGTAGATGCGTGTCCTTTGAGGAGGTAGGGTCTAGGGCGCAAACTCCTTTGTCCTAATACCGCTCAGTGGGAATGTATCTGCAATCGATAAAATTTATATATCTGACCCTCAACGTAATTCTTGAATAGTGTCTGTGCAAATTACTTATCTCCCTAATGTGCTCTAAAAATAAATATTAATTCAATTCTTTCGGCTGGATTTTATGAGGAGAATGATATAATTGCGTTTGTCTCACGTGTTCCGTTTTTGTATGCATTTTACTTCTGTAGAGTTGCAAACATTTAAGTCTACAAACTCATCATAAATACAAATATTTTGACATTTTCCAGGTGAAGGTAAACAATCAGGTACGTTAAAGCAAATAAATAAATTGCACAATGTAATATTGGCTATTTAATAAAGCAACTAATAATCCTCAGATTTCATCCACTATTGTCCCATTTACTGCAACTTATCTCGCACACATAGAAATTTATACAAGTGAAAATTTGTTGTTGTTTTCATGTTAAGTTATCCTAATATTTGTGTGTGGAATTTGTATGTAGGTGAGTTTGACTGTGATTATATGCAATTTAAGTGTCAGTCGTACGCTATAAGTTTAGAATAGTCGGTATAAAGAGGCACTCTCATGAAAGTCACAAACTCTTTTTTTAGCGAATCTGTCGACATTAGGAAGGAGATAATGAAAGAAACTAGAAAATAAATGGGTGGTGGAAAGGCAAGTGGGAGAGGAAGAACGAATAGGGCGATGGCCGCAGTAAAACTGATTCTGGATGAAATTTCAGTTTTGCCCAATGTGCCGGATTCGTTCAAACAATGCAGGTTCAATAAATGTCTGCGCAAATTCCCCAAGTTTCATTGATTGATGGAAATGGTCATAGTTAAGTTGAACGATTTATTCAGATAGCGTTAAGAAACGTCTGTCAGAGAAATATTGTTTCGTTTGGTTCGCTCAAAATCAGCTGGAAATTCAAGAACATCTGAACAACTTTAACATTGTGTTGAGTGTGCCTTCCACAATAAGGAGAATATAGAATTAGGAGAATATTTGACGATATTGAATACTTCGTTTGGATGTTTTCCTGTGATATAGGTTGGCCAATTTTGCCTGTAGTAACCGATACGTATAGTTGGTCTTGAGTGATCCTTTCGCAAATGTTTCAGCATAAGCGTTGTAGAATTAGGAGAAAATAATTGATGATATTGAATACAACGTTCGGATGTTTTCGGGTGAAATAGGTTGGTCAATTTCGCCTGTAGTAACCGATACTTATAGCTCGTCTTGAGTGATCCTTTCGCAAATGTTTCAGAATAATCGTTGTAGAATTAGAATAATATTTGACGATATTGAATACTTCGTTTGGATGTTTCGCGGTGATATAGGTTGGTCAATTTCGCCTGTAGTAATCGATACTTATAGTTGGTCTTGAGTGAGCCTTTCGCAAATGTTTCAAAATAAGCGTTGTAGAATTAGGAGAATATAATTGATGATATTGAATACAACGTTCGGATGTTTTCGGGTGAAATACCTCTGACGATGTCGTCCGCAGTCGTCCCGTTGCGAACGACTGACATTTCGCCTGCACTGTGACCGTAGTCTGAAGAAAAACGAGGGCGTCTCGTTTGTACGTGGGAGTAACTTCCACGCGCAAAGTCGCGTCAGCAGTTGCCCGTCACGTCCTCGCCAACCAATCGGCGCCAGCCACGACTCGCCTCGCCGCCTTCCTTTGTTTTCAGCGTCGCCGCCGCCCGCTCCCTCGTTGCGGCGCTGGCTGCTTCCTGGTCCGCCCTTTGCCCTTAGTGTGTAGCGAACGACGTTCCACGTTCGTGATTGTTTCGCTATACTCTTGTCGTTTTATCTGCATGCAAATACTCCTCGGAAGATAGGTTACATGATGCCATTAATTTTGGTTGTTTTTCTTTCACTTTTTTTACTCTTCGTGTATATTTTCTCTTCAGTATCATATGCTATTTAAACTTCATCATTTCTTTTTACAATTTTGTTTTACTCCTATTTACTTCTAGGTTTTATTTCCTATATTTTCAGGTTCACTTATCCCACTCTTGACGCTCGACATCACTTTTTTGAAATTCCACATTACTTTTTTCTCTATATATCATAACTCACTCCTATCTGTACAATTACAAACGCATTTCCTTAATAGCATTCTCTCTTACACTTAACTAGTCTACTCCAGTTCAAATCATATTGGATATTACCATGATTGTTTCATGTTTTCGGGCACGTTAACTGCTTTAGGCATTAGTCTCCATATTATTGTAGTGAATTTTGAATACTTGAAATTTTCCACCTGATGCTTGCTGAAATTTGGCGCTGATCTACACGTTGATATACAGGGAAATACTCCTTCAGAAATTTCTCACTGCTGAGCATCGCCTCACACTGGAGAAGCAATAAGTTCTGAAATGATCTCCCAACATAGCGGTGGTGGAGTGCATTTTAGTATAAGTGTTAGTAAGAGAAGATAATATAACCTGGAAGAGGAAGTAAAAATTGTGCGTGATCCGTGGCCTGTTTGTTAGGATACTTCACCCTGTATTGATCGGAGAAAACACTGAAAATTACCGATCGAGGCTGGTTACAGCTAGAATACTCCTTCAGGTAGTGGCTGAATGTGATCTAGCTAACGTTGAAACTCTACCTCTGTCGGGACTCGAACCTATAACCTCCCTGTCAGAGACGCTTCAAGTACGGCGTCAATGCTTGTTTTATCGGATGCGACTATTCTGGACAGTATGATTTTACATGTAGAAGGAAACCATAACATAGCGTGTAATTTTTATATTTCTATCAATCACTAACATGTTTCCCGTGCTTATTGTCTCCTATATATGTGATGATAAAAACCTTCAGAAATATTCTTCCATATTAACTGTCAACTCATTGTTATATGACATTCGACTTTCATTCACGACACCATAACGACACCCATAAAAAAGGTTCTGACGCGCACCTCAATTTCTCTCTCCCCCTCCCTCAAAATCCAATCAATAGCACTGCCCTCTTTAGCTTCGAGCATTTTCCTCCAGCACCCTCGTCTGACAGCGCGTCCCTACCTCTAGCTTGCCACATAGAGTCTCTCTCTCTGCAGCGTCCCGCGCTACCCTCACCCCACAATCACAATCTGTATCAGTTCCCTCTCGTTTCTTCCCATTTCCCTCTCTTCTTCCTTCCTCGCTTCTCCCCTCCCCACCTCTCCTCATTTCCTTCGTTCTTTTGTTCGCCCACCCGTCACGAACCGCAAACCTGTATCATTTCTGCCCTCTCTTCCATCCTCGCTTCTAGCCCGCCTCTCCCATCTCCGTCGCACTTCGCCGTGTCCCACTCATTTCCTATTTCACTCGTCATGTTCCACCCTAAACTTCGTCCATTTCCTCTTCTAGTTCTCCTCCCCCCGCCGCCCTTCACTCCCCCGTCACAATCACCATTCTCTCCCCTCTTTTGCACTGCGCTTCACCCAAGCAGCGCCGCCACGTTCTCTCCTCCGCTTCGCCTTGCTGCCCCCCCTCTCCTTTATATTCCTCGCCGTCAACTCGTCCGTACAAAATGTAAACCCATTTCCAATCAGTTTTATGGCCCGCTGAAGGGGTATCAATAAAAAAAAGAGGCAGAGCCCCGGGGAAAAAACAGCGGCCCCAGCGGCTGCGAGGGGACGAACCGGAGGCGCTCTCTGCGCCCGGAAGTGAGCGCCACGCAGCCGCTTTTCCGCGCCGCGCTGCGCACCTCCCGCGCGCACGCACCCCGGGGGCGCTCGCGGGGCGAGGGCGAGGCGACTGTAGGAAGTGAGGTGACAGAGCGGAGAACGAAGCGGATAGACACGGGAGGACAGATACAGGGTACGTCTTGCGCTGATAAGCGAAGGGGTTATAATGGAACAAGCTGCGCGGGGCAGAGATGAGACACGTTGAGTGGCCATGGTGAGGCAAGGCCGAAACGGGGTTATAGTGAGACCGAAACGGGGTGTGAAAGGGACCCGAGGTCGGATTGCGCCCGGGAATACAAGGGTAAAATGGGGTGAATCGGTAGGTGTGGTGAGAGCGGGAATGGAACGGGGGGTATTACGAAGGTCGCGAACGAGACGGAAGGGAAGGGGAGATTGAAGAAAACGGGCGAGACAGGAAGACGGATCGTGAGACGCAATGGACGGGTGAGGCAAGCCATGTCAGAGCGGGGGCGAAGAGGGGGACGCTAACGAGTTACCGATGAGAGCGTTCGAGAAACGAGTAGAGATAGGGATATGAAGGCGAAGCACGACAAATTCAAAGTTGGAGGTCAAACAGGACGGACGAGCAGAATGGAACCGCGATATGAAGCAGAGCGAAGCTTGCCGCAGAAAGTTGTGGGTGGGAGACAAGCGAAAGAGGGGACGTTGCGAAGGCAGGCAGAGAAGGCAGCGCAGCGGAGTCTTCCAAAAACAGATTTCAGTTGCGCACCAGGGGCGCCCGAAGACTGCCGCCCTTTCTTGCCGGAAGGCCAGCCGGGCCGGATTGGGAGCTTCTCAGAGGGGACGCACGAGGTTCATATTCTTACACTTGTAACACGTGATGATTCACGAAAATTCCAGAACGACTTTTTAAAGTTAATTACTTTCTCCACAGTATCGTAATTATGAAATTGCACAAAAGTAAACTTCACTATTAAGGAATAGCCACAGAAAACCCAGTAATTATATTTAGGACGTACACCAGATATCTCAAGAGGAAATAGGCGACTAAAAATAATAATGACATTAAATTGTTGATTATGGACGTGTTGCATTTATGAATAGGTCATTGGGTATCCATTGATGGGGCACATTGCAGTATTAGATGCAAATATTATCATGTAAATATAAAAAATAAATATTATCAAAAATTCATATTGTGTTAGGCATGCCAATACTTTTATAAAACAAAAATTTTGTAAGCATTACAGTGATGAAACTGAAGAGAGAAATTTGTGTTATTAAAAACCAGGCTGATTTTCCGATAAGACATAGAGTGCCAACAACTATCTTGTGTTTTTTTCTCAACAGAGACATTTTCAGCAATACCTAGTTCATTACTTGATGTGCATGTTGGCTCACGGTAAGTAATATTTAAATACAAAAGAAAGTGGAAGATTGGGCTATAACTGACTTAACTAAAGATAATATTTTTCAGGTCAGTAGATATTGAAATAGTTTCGTATTGGTTTGCCACATTGTTGAGCAAACGGTAAAGTTGTAGTGATTTTAAAAACTTTATCTATGTACATCTCTCTCTCTCTCTCTCTCTCTCTCTCTTCTATATATAATATATAGTTATATATAATATATATATATATATATATATTATATATATAAGACACAAACATAATGAATACATTGGAAGAAAGACCTGTTTACGATCTCCCGATACAAAGTTTAAAACATATAGTTTGACACGGAATGTAATTTGTTCCTTTTTCCACTATCGTTAATATGACTACTGACGACAATTTATTGTATTTTGCCACAACTTCATCAAAAAACGATGAATAATCACGTCGGAAAAGGTGTTTCCACACGACGTTTTATATAATTTCACCGCATTTCCCTACTTTATTTACACGTACTAATTTCAAGGAAGGTTTTTAAATATGAATTAAGAAGAGTCTGTTACGATAAATTTTACGTTTACGATTTTAGCTGATACGTTAATTTTTAGGCAGCTTGTTAATACTGGTTTCATTCAATTTTATTTCATTAATGACCACATTTGATTGGATGTGTGAAAAATATTTAATTCCAAAAGCCGATTAATTGAATTTCAAATCGATTTTACTCATCGAGAAACCTATATCCAATGGAAGCTTTATAATTCGATATTCATCCTGGCATTCGTTACGATTTGTCTAAGGAAAAGCGCGTGCCACGTGGTGAGCATCGTTAGCGGCCTCCTTTGGCCCCTGGCCGCCGAATCGCCGCGTGTCTCGAGGCGTGTGTCTCGCTGCCGCGTGTTCTCGCGTCCCGAATCGCCAACGAAGCTCAGAGCAGCCGCTGCGCGCAGCGAGCGAGGCGACGGCGCGGGTGTTTGCGAGCGGGCGTGGGCGGCGCGGGCGGGGGTGCCTGCGGGGGGGGGGGTTCGCCCAGCGTTAATCAAAGACAAAATGAGGGGCCGCTCCCGCCCTGGCGCCCCCTGGCGGCCGATAATCGATGCGGCGGCCGCTTACGTGCCTCGCGCCCCGCTGGCGGAGCGGGAGCAGGTGCGGGTGGCGGAGGCAGTCGGGGCCAGCTGACAGACTGGGTGGAGGGAAGGAGGGTGGCAGTGACGAAGATGAGGGGGTGGGCATAAGTAGCCGGGGAGGGTAAGAAGGGTGGTGGGTGGAAGCGGGAGTAGTTAGAGCAGCAGGCGTAGCGTGGAAAGCAGGATGCTAGTGCGTGCCGGGCCGGCGACGATGGTTGAGAATGGTGGCAGCGAGGCCCAGCGGAGAGCAGCAGTGGGGACGGGAGAGAAGAGGAGGGCTGAAGGAGCGCGAGGCGAAGGTGATGGGGCGGCGCCAGCATAGGCTAGGAACGGCCGTGAGGGCTGGGGGCCAGCTGAGACTGTGGTGGAAAGTGCGGTGATTTGCTTGAGGAGGAGGCAGGGAGGAGGAGGAGGGGTTGCAGTGTGTGAAGAGGGAGGCCTAGCACGCGTAGCGGAGCGAGAAGGGAAGGTAGTGGTGGAGGTTTGGTGTGCGACAGTGGGAGCAATAGTAAATGATTAGAGGCATCAGGTGTTGATGGGAGAAGTAGGCTACCAGTGAATTTCCAGGTGAGAGGTGGCGAACCAAGCAGCGAACAGCAAAGAAGCGGGACGGAGAGAAGGGGGGTGCCCAAGAAGGAGAAAAGTGCCCACCGTGATGGTGATGGGGGAAGCGATTATGATGAGAGCAGCGATTGGTGATTGGAATTGGCCCGTAGTCTGTGGTGCGGCGATAGTGGGGGGCGAAGGCGGGGGCGAAGGCGCGTGAGCAGGCGGTGATGATGGGGACGGAGAAGGTGAAGGAGGCGGAGAAGCGTGATGGGGCTCGTGAAGGTGATGAGCGGCGATGGTGATGGGACAGCGATGTTACGGGCGGCGAAATATAGGGGCGGCAATAGGTGATGGAACGAAGGTGTGGCGCGCCGGCGGTGGTGATGGAGGCGGGGTGTGAGCTGCATGGGGGAGGGCGATGGCGAATCGGCGAAACGGTGATGGCGCGTCAATGATAGGGGCGGCGGTGATGATGGGGTTATGAGTTTGATGAGGCGCGATGGTGATTTTGTGCACAAGTGCATGGGGCGGCAATGATGAATGGCGGGCGGTGAAAGGTGATTGCGGGCGGCCCCAGCGTAGGGCCCAACGGACGGCGCAGTGATGCAGGGAGCTGACGGATGAGGCGGGTTGATGGCGGGAATGGGAGCGGGCGAAGCAAGGGTGAGGGGTGGCCGGGCCAAGTTGGCCGGCCCCAGCGAGATCCGGACTGAGCCGCAGGGACGGAGGAGATGAATAGGAGATGGAGTGTGGCGCCGGCTTCGGCGGCATATTAAGCACCGTTACTCCCATCACGTGGACAGTCGAATCTGCATTGTTGATCGAATATCTGTGAATGGGCCGTGTTTCCTTGGACTTTCTGCGCTCGCACAAAAATGATTTAAGCGTCAACCGTCCCTGCTGGCGACTTTCAGCTGCGTGAATGATACATTTTAATAATCGTAATTTGTATTATCTTATTCACAACGAATACAATACGACAGTAAAGTGTATACATTTCTCATTTGAGAAGGAGATTCCACTAGCTGATTTATTTCATCGGTCCTTGTTTACGTAGAAACTAATTGCTGTATTGGAACTTCCAATGGCAGGAAACCCCTCGTTATACAAAACAAGTATAGACTAATTTTGATTTTTAATAGCTATCATGCTCTTTCTTCGTGTTATATTAAACAAATTGAGACAAATAATTCCATTTTATTATATTTAATGAAATATTATTATTTAGTGAAAATAGAAAATGCATTTCATATTCTTCGTCAAAAATTTGTGCTGTATGCACTTGAGAAATAATTGTATGCATGTTTTGAGAAATAAAAAAAGAACATTGATTCTAAAAGAAGAAATTATTTCGTATTGCCATTAGAACAAAGCTTGTACGTTCAATATTACTATGATTTCCACGCATGAATCTTAGACTTGGAATTCCCGAAAAATACTTCATAAACATCGTAAATATTTAGGTCTTCCAGCCACGAGATCCACATCTACTCTTCTCATTTATTCTCACCCCCCGTATCTGTCACCATCTTCTTCTCCACTCTCTGTCTTTCCTCGGCTCTGACCCCGAAAAAACATATCACTTGTCTCGTATCTGCTGCGTGTAGCCCATTGCCACCACCAAAGATGCGACTGCCACAGTCAGTTCAACCTTTTTCTATACCTCGTGCATTGCATGAAAGCCCCGCCACCATCAAACTGACTTAGACGCAAACCATTACACCTATCACCATCGCCATCCACTACCACCACCGGCACCACCACACCACCAAACTGACACAAGACCGAAAACGCAAGCTACCGCCTGACCAGTACTGCGCCAATAGCCACCAAACTTTTAACCATCCCCCAAAAAAAACACCCGGACAGCAATGGCCATTTTCACAGTACAAAACCTCAATCGCTGCTACCATCGACCACCACCAACCACCACCAACCACAGCAATGGCCACCCTTGCAGCCTAAAACCCACAATCACCAACACTGCTTCCACCACACCCACACCATCAATATCATTCCCTACCTCCTCTCTTTGCCAAAAGCCGCTTAATGGCCCACGTGGGCGCCACGGCGCGTGTCTCCACTGGCCCATTAACCTTCGCATTTATAAATTTTATTTTGTGAAAAAGGCGTTTGGGAATTCTTGTCGACC
>BOPP01000068.1:2794756-2816665 GCA_017312745.1 Gryllus bimaculatus | reverse complement strand
CGGCGGCCTCGGCGGCCACTGATGGACAGGCGATGAGCGTGATGGCGAAGGTGGCAACGCCGATGCAGGTGGAAGTGACGCTGGTGCTCATGGAGGGCGTACAGTGTAACCTTGCTGATAGTAAGGCATGAGGGATAACATTTTGTTATAATGGAGTAGGTTCTGTGTTATCAACGTTAGAAAGAAGGGGAGGGGAACTAAATGAAACATATTTACCTATATTTTATGTCGTTGACACTAAATTTATTAAAGAATTAGATATTATAGAGATGATTCGATCATGTGTGATACAGCTCAGAGTTTTATTTTGCAAACTTTCAACTTTAAAGCGATATATTAATTCATAAAACTTTTCACTTTAAAAATATTTTTTTGAAATTAAGGGAACATTTTTCAATGTGAATTAACAAATCCGTACGTACATAAAGCAGTCACAAAAATAGACGAAAGCGGGCCGTAGGAGTGACAAGGACCCTAATGATGATCGGAATATGCGAAAGAGTGTTTATTTCGGGTGCATCAACTAAACATTTAAGGTAGTAGAGCCGAAAGTGTAGTACATAATGTATTCCGGGAGGAGGCGGTGCTTCTTATCCGGTGAAAATTGATATCCGGGACTGGCTTGCGAGTTACCTCTCAGATATCTTCCTCAGTGAAGCAACGCATAATAAGCATCAGCCTCTATTCTATCGACGTGCGATACTTTCGTGAGTGCAAGAGTGTGTGTAATGGGTGAGAAGATGACAAGGTCAACAAAATGTCGCACGGCAAGCTCGTTTGTTTAGTCTGACTTTTTTCGTATGAATCTCTATCTTCTGGACTCTCGTAAGTGTCAGAGTGTGTGTAAAAGATGAGAAGGGGGCAAGGTCGACGAAAAATCGGACGACAAGCTGGTTTGATAAGTTACAACTCTGTCTTTTGCCAGGTAATCATCACAGAAACCAGGAAAACCTTCGACTGATCGACGTGATCTCCCCCTCAACGGCGAGAGCCCAGGCTTTCGGTGGCGTTTATACCTAGCGAGGTCAGCGAGGGTGTGGCGAGGGTGTGGGCGAGGGTGTGGGCGAGGGTGTGGGCGAGGGTGTGGGCGAGGGTGCGGGCGAGGGTGTGGGAGAGGGTGTGGGAGAGGGTAGGGCGAGGGTGCGAGCGAGGATGTGAGGGCGAGTGTGTGTGGGCGACGGCGTGGGCGTGGGCATGGACGTGGGCGTGGGCGAGGCCGAGGGGGTGGGTGAGGGCCGGGTCGAGCGGAGGAGTCGCCCCCGGCAGCGACGCGTGCAGCGCCCTCTAGCCCCCTATTGAAGGGCTGACGGGCGCCATTCTCGCGTGGCCTCTCCGCCCCGCCGTCCGCGACGCGCCCTGTCGGCCGGGGCGACAGCTGCATCGGCCTCGTTTCTTCGCCCGGCCGGAGCATAATGGTTCCCAGCCTCATTGTGACGGGGTGGTGAATAACCGCCTCAGAATAAGCCGCCGTAACTATTGGGTTGAATCTGAAAAGAAAACGCTGGGCCACTTTTCACTGTAGGAAATATTGGTGAATATTGGACCAAGTTAATTCTGACGAAGGAATTATTTTTTGGTTAAGGGTTGAGGAACATTTTTCTCATATAACCTAGTAATCTGGGGCTTTGTGAAGTTCGACGAAGCAAATGGTGAGTGGACTGAAGCAACAAAGCGAAATGGTGAATGGTCTGAAATAAGCGACAAGAATGCTTAAGAGATCGACGCGAATCTCATCAAGATTATCGAATCCATGAATGAATGTAAAATTATCAAGTTCGTTATGAAGAGGTTTATTTTCTTCAATCAAATCATTACTTTAAGAGGAAATACATTGATATCACGATCTGACATACCGCGTCGGCAAGTTGTCACTTTTGCAACAATCATAGATTTTTGTCTACACGTACAGCGTCTCTGTACCTTCCTTATTAGTGTAAATCGAAATTTGACTAAATTAAGAGCTTCAATACCGATTTGTTTTTAGAGTTAAGTAATTTTTTTGTTGTGCGGTACGAGATACCGCCGATTGACTCTCATTCGCTTTCGACGAAACTTACCTCGGTTCCCCATGAGTGAACCCTTATCGCAAACACTGCCATCACCGAGACGCGAACTCGAAATTTCCATCATTACAAACCTTCATAAAACAAATGTTAATTTTTACGACAGAAGATAACTTCAAAATTTGTCTATTAATAATTTGAATAACAGGAATTAAGTGTGAGCGGTATCACAGACGGCCGATACCAATTAAAGTTATTGAAAAGCGATACGATTAAAGGTTCAAATTGGCTACTATCAATTAATAATACATAATAAAGTACTTGTGCCCAATCTTTTGAATGTTAAACTCCATCTCTTTCTCTATTTTTTAATTTCTCTTTTTCTTGACACGCTTTGCCCCTGTCACGTTCTCTATATGTCTCCTAATAATTGTGCTAAATGAACATATTTTAACAGAACTGTTCAATAACCAGATACAAACAATTATAATGTAACTTTATTATCGAACAGAGTGGTACACCCGTCCAATTCAATCACTAAGAATATCAAGAAATGTGTTTTATTTCACGTACAGTTAGTTGCAGATTCGTCAAGTCTCTCAAAAATGGGGAAGCACCTAAACAGCAAACATTTAATAGAATGTTCAAAAAGATCTCATTCTGTCGATTAAGGTGTGAGTAACGTAGAGTTATATGACAATACGTATTTCTACGCCGCTACCAGAATGTTGCGGGTTGTGTTTGACACGAATATTTAGATGCGCGTTCTTCAACCAATATTTAATATTTTTAAAGTTCAAGTAAAATTTCTGAAGTCTACGTGAAAGTGAAATGAAAGTGAAATTTCTGAAGTCTACGTCTCTTCCTTTAGATACCTTATTTATAAATATTGATTGGAGGTGAGTACCGCAAAATTCATCTCTACTACTGAAGTAACGTATGAGAGATTTACGAGTATGAATATTTTTGGGCAAAGAAATATTAATTTTCTTCCTGGCAAGCGCTTGGCTAGCAGCCGACTGAAAAAGGTAACGAACAGAATTTTGAGACGGTATCTCTGTAAGAATAGCATAAAATGTGAATCTATGCCTATTTTTGGGGGTTAACTATATTTCCAGATATGTTTAAAAGTGAGAGGTAATGCTGAAAACCCGTGTATTTGACGTCTTCAACGCTGACGTAGAAAAATTTTCCCGCACCAGGCCGAGCTCTTCAATCTCTTGAATGCGAAAAGCATTAGGTGATAGCTTCCCCCTCAACTCCACATTTGGTAATTACGTCATCACTTTGTTAATGACAACATCCCATCGACATTTTCCGGCTCCCAAACTCTACATCAAATTCATGTCTTACACGTCCCATCTGCGTTCCCGAGCTGCAAAGCTAGATTGCTCTGGGTACTATGTTCAGCATTTCAATCAACGTCCGTATAAAAAACCGACGCTGAGTTTTGGATTAAAACCATGCTCCAGTTAGTATCAGCGCTCGAGACAAAAGATAAGGAACAGTCATGTGGCAGAGGCAATATGCATTGACTGGACTCGCGTTGATTACAATTATAACTTCGCGTAGTCACGTGTGTGGCACGTGGGATAAAAGTCTACTTTATGGCTGGGGCGTGATTATATGGTGTCTGCAATATAAATATGAAATACGCCCAGGTATAACTAATGAAAAATTGAAACTATTGAAAAAATACCTAATAGTAACGGTACAGCGACGTTGATCCTCATGAAGGAGTTGTGAAAAATATTAGATATTGAAGATCTTAATTGAAGAAGAGGCAAAGTGGATTATACGCTGTATCGATCGAGTAATAAGCAGTTTCACTTGCCTTAAACTATATAATTCTAAACCGTAATGATTTTGCAAAAAAATTAAAAATGCAAATAATTTATTTTATGGATTTTAATAAATTTCTTCGATAAACTGAAAAGAGAAGTTTACTCTTTAGTTTCGAATTATATCATTTATAATTTAAGAGGTAAATAAATATTTTTTAGATTTTGTTGCTTTTGTCTAGAACTGCTTGGAAGGTATATTTTGAGATACACGTTATTTGACTTCTACAAAGAAGACGGTTGGTCAATAACGTTGAATAAAACATTGAGTATTCAATTGTAACAGATGTATTTTTAAAGATAATTTTTGAGATCGTTGGAAAAGTGCTAGGAACAGTTCTGTGACCTATTTTGTTCTTTCGTTTGAACACATAACGTTGTTTGCTGCTTCTATTAACCGGAGATTCCTTGTGCGCAGACGGAAAAACTGTTTCGCTGCCACAGCCTCTGTGCAGTCCCTTCTGAAAGACATGCGCGGCCCGGGAGCTGTAGAGTCAGCCAATCCCGAGCGGCTATCAAGTTAACAGCTTGCGGAGTTGAGCCTTCGGTTTGATTATTATTCATGCACTCCATTACATCATGGAGAAGTCCCATTGTGTTGTTGTGAATTAGCCGACGCAGCGTGGCGCGGGCCACGACGGCAGCTGGACGCGCCGTGTCAGCGGGACGGGGCGGGGCGGGGCGGGGGCGGGGGGTGGGCGGACGGAGCGGAGCGGAGCGGCGGAGCGGGCGGGGCGGAGCTGACGGAGGCGCGAGCGAGCGGGGAGCCAGGAGCGCGAACGGAGCGGGGACGTGTTCGTGCGTGGCGGGGGGGACGGAGCGTGGCGGACGACGGGGTCGGGCGAAGGCCGCGTTTGGAGATGAACTCTGCGGTGGTTGAGCGTTAGGGACGCACGGGCGAGGGCAGCTCTGCTGCCACCCAGGTACCGACAGCGGCCTCCCGCGGCGAGATTGAGGGTCGGACATCGTGCGGGCGCCTGCGCGGGAACTCGGCGCGGAGAAAGGCGGAACATTCGCAGCGTTGCCAACCCCTGGCGGTGGCGGTGGAGCAGCGGTTTGGGTTCAACAAAGGAAGTGAGGAGGAAGGGTTTGGAGAACTGGCGGGAGCGATAGCTGCAACAAGCTCGTGCGCGGGAATGTTGTTTGAAGGGGCGCGAGGTGAGGAGAACGAGGCGGTTGCGGATGGAAAAGGATGAGCGGAGCTGCAAATGAGCGCGGAGACATGACGGGGCCGGAGTTCTAGAGCTGATGAGCTGGACGTGTGAAGCAGTATGGGTTGTGAATTACTGGGTTATGTGAAGATCACGATCTGGATGTAGACGGCGAGGGCCAAAATGGATGAGGAGCACATGATGGAACGGGTTAGGGAGGGCGATGAGCTTTGTGAGAAGGGGAGACAAAGCAGACAAGAAAGCAGCAGGGTCGGGTAAGAGGATGGGAAGTCGTTGAAGACCGTGACGCAGGGAATGTGAAAAAACCGGACGAGAAATGTGAAAGACGGGGTGTGTGAAGAGTGGCGAGGAAAAGTGGAGTGAAAGCAAAGCAATGAGTTGATGCAGGTGAAGAAGGTACAGCAGGGGATCGAGACGAGACTGAGACGAATGCCCCCGGGCGAGCGGGCGGCGTGGGCGGGATTCAGCACGGAACTGCGAAGAAAAGACGAAATGCAGGGGTACTAGACAGCAGTCCGAGAGGGGGACGTCAGGGCTGGGAAACAATAATGGGCGAGAGAACCGAACGATCAAAGGTGGTCTGGGCAGCGGCCAGCGCGAAGTCGGAAGATCGGAGGACTATGGTGAGGGGGAGGGAGAGAGAACGGGTTGCTTAGAGGATCGGGTGGTGGAGTGAAAGGGTGAACACTTCCTACGCGGAAGTGAGTGGAGAGCGGAGCGTTGGCAGCGTGATGGCCAATGAGAGCTGTGACCGGTCGGGAGAGGGAGGAGAACGGAGGGCGGGAGAGGCTTGAGTTCTGGTCGGAGAGAGGAAGGGGGGCGGAAGAGGCTGGGACGCGTTCGGGATGAGAAGAGGAGGAGGGAAGGCGAAGAGAGGCGGTGAGAGAGAAAGAGCCTGGTAACGGATGGGGAAGGAGGACGAGAAGGAAAGGCTGGGACGGAATCGGAGAGGAGGGGAAAGGCAGAAAGCTGAGCGCAGTCGAGAGAGGAGGGCAGGACGAGGTGAGGCTGGTGCGCGCGTCGAGAGAGAAAGGGGAATGAGGCTGGGACGGGTCCTGTGAGAAGTGAAGGAGGTGAGGGGAGAGGCTAAGACGTGGCGAGGAAGATGCCGCTTGTAAGCGAGGCGCCCGGAGACGGCCAGAGCGCGCCGCCAAGCGGGGCCGGGCGGGCAGGCAGGCGGGTGAGGCAGGTACGTTAATAGATATTTGCGGTGACACGCGACCCGCTCTGCCCTGGCGGGGCGAGGGCCACCCGGCGCAGCTCTCTCGGGCGCCCGGGATGCTGTTGAATGGCGAGTGCCGGCGGGGCGTTGCACCTGCCGGAGGGGTCAGCCATTCCGGTTATCGGGGCCGAGGGCATCCACATAAGAAAATTTCTTGTCTATTTCGTTCGGTAAAATATATTAAAATTATATTGAAAAAAATAGCGATTCACTCATTACACAAAACTTAATATAATTAATGTTTATATCGTTCTGTGTAAAAGGAAAATGTTGACCTAAAGAGTTGCCAATTTCACGGATCTTTTTGAAAAGAAGGGGGTCCATTTCCTAATATTGAAATAATAATATTATGAACTAGTACTTGGTAGTATAGTATCAAAATTTTCCGAAATAATAATTTGATAAATTGACATTTTAAAAAAATCCGAAATTCTTCATCGCTTTCGACCTCGTAATTGACATGGATAAATTGATATTCCCACTTATAACAGTTTACGGTTTTATAAACTTTGATGAACATTTTGTTTGTAGTTAGTGTGATGTTATTTTTTTAGTTCCAACACAACATTGTTTCTCGAAAAGAATGGGCCGAAACCGGAACATAAACGACTACGTGTATAATAACTTAAAAATGAAATGCATTGGTAGTGAATTATTGATGATGATGGTTCTCAAGATTTATTTTCACATCAAATACATTTGTTTCTTCTTAGATAAATAAAAAGATAACTATACATTTTTGCCCGAAATGACGACCTAAATATGTATGTAAAATCTTTCAAAAAATAGGAAATAGTTATATTACCCTGAAAACATTTTGTAGTTTTATATAAGTGAAGAAATTAAAGGCGAAAAATAAATTTCTGGTTTCTGTCCGTCTGCAAAACCAATTGGTGTAACTTATTGTTATAAATCTCGTCCAGCGGATGAATTTAAAGATTTATTGCTGTGAACATTAAAACAGTAGCATAAATAAATATAGATCATAATATTTTTTCAAAGTTAATTACATTTATGGAAAGGGACGGACAAACGTGATAATGAAAACACTATATATTAGTTTTTAACATAATTATCACATTATTCTCAGAAACAATTGTTTGTATCCAAAAGAACACTTTCATTAAATTCTGATTGTTTCACTCTTTGTGTTGTACTGCATTTTACTGACCCACAAGTTTACTGAATACTTTTTAAATCGATTTAGGAAACAAGCAAGGCCAAAGAACGTTTGAATAAAATATTTAAAAACACAAACGATTCGATCAAGTTCCATTCATCAGGCGTCCCCAATGAAAGGACTTCGCGTCGACATTTTCACGATTTCTCTTAAAACTGACGAAATTCTTTATTGGTGACCATTCGAAATGTCGCGATTTCGCCTGAATGCACTTGTCGCCTCGCACGGAACACTAAATACTAGGCGTTTTCCTGAAAAGGCGTTCGGGGCTGAAGTCCCAGTGAGCATACGCACGTGCCGGGCGAAAGAAAGAACGAGCTTCTCTCAATCCTCCTGCCTTGTATCAGAAACTCCCTCCGCGCCCAAGTTCTTCAAAAGGGCTCGTCGTGTGGAGTAGACTGCTGGTATTGGAGATTGACTGGAGGAACCTAGCATTCGCAGAGGGGCCGGCGATGGAGGACTGGAGAAGAATTAATGAAGCAAGGGGGAACTGGGAGTTCAGTAATGAAAATTGTGGCGTAATACGGGTGTAATCGAACTCAGACGAGAGTGGTTTGTAAAACAGTAGATTTATTAACATTATAGACAGTAGTCTTAATTTAACAACTACCCTGCTCACAATTAACTAAATAAATAGACCCACTACAAGGAGAGATAATTTAAGAACGGCTACCACACCGCAACATACCACCGATGTTCCCTGTATGAAGCCGCTCTACTTCGAGACCATCTACGCGTCTCGCAAGTCACGACAATGAATTGCCGGCCCCTCGCTCTAGTGCACCTACACGCACAGACACGCGCTTCACCTGTCGCCGACGCCGCTAGCACAAGAAGACTGGGGCGTTGTTCTCCTGCCCTATATAGGCCCTTTTGGCTCTACCCGCCGCCCCCATTACCTCCTCCCCAAAGCCGCTCTGGGCCCGCTACGTCCACGGAAAGTCCCAGTGCGTCATCACTCCGCATTTTGTTTGACATCCTGCGGTTTGAGAGTGGCACGACGCTACAATATGGTACTTATATATTGTGAAATATTGCTGGCACATTGCTCTATAGTTCAGGTTAGTGGCGGAAATGATTTGAAGCAAAATGAAAATCACGGTTCATCACGGTGGTTTTGAAAGACACTTTGGGGCGTTCACTTCCACTTGCGAGTAAACCAAAGCGGATAAATGTTCTTAATGTGAGCATTTGAAAATTTTAAAAACTTTCTGACCGTTAATGACAACGTATTTCCAAGCGATAAATGTAAAGCCAGAGGAGTATCATCAACGTAGTGGAAGTAGGTTTACATTTTCAAAGTCGAAGAGTTGTAAGAGTTGCCTACAAACAAGGTAACTTCAGATATGGGGTGAATGTTTCAAGCAAGTTTTTCTTTGTGCACATCATTCCTCTGAAGAACGGCATAGATATACCAAGGCGACTGAAAAGGAGATAGAAAATTCTTTGGTTTGAAAACAGGATGATCGCCAAAGATCAAATCGATAAGGAAGTTCTTTTAATGGTATGAATACAAGTTATCAAGCTTCTTGGGAAAGTGAATAAAAGTAAATATGAATTAATAATTCATGTAATATAAATTGTTAGTTTGATTGATCATGTGTACACTGTTGATTTTAATATTTTACCTACCTAAAAAATTGTGAAATACATGTTTGAAAATGCAATTACTTATTTCCAACTATAAATTATCTTACCATATTATGAGTTCAAAAATTTTAAATGATAGTACTAGTGATAAACCAAATGTTAAAGTTAGTTTACTTTTGCAGTTTTTTAAAATGACAGAAAATTATTTTGAAAAAAACAATTTACAATTAGGATCCTAATTAATATTAGCATACTTCAATGACTTTATTATACGAAGTCTTGATTATTTTCTTCTTATTTTATTGCTAGAAAATCCAATATTTAAATACGATAAAGAAATAAACAAAAGGACATGACCTTATTGAAAATACTAAATACGGAGAACGAATTTCATTTGAAGAGAGAATCTCTATCTTCAATTTTGTAGTTGTAGGAAGACACCCAAAAAAATTCAAACTTTTGCAATTAGTAAATATTCAGTATTAATCCTGAAAATTGGTTCTATTCCAAATTTATACGTGCATTTGGCTCTATTATTACAAGAAATTTAAAGAAACAATTTGGACCAGTTGTTGAGAAAACTTTGAAAATGTCCCAGGGGCGTCATGTAACCACAAATTTTAAAGAATGTTTTTCAAAATGTCACAGCTTCAATTAGAGCCAATTCGACAGGGGTTTCTTCAGTTTGGAAAATATCCTTCGAATCGTTTAGGCACTAGTGGTGCTTGCATATGGACAGACAAACGTTTCGCCGTCAAATAGTTTTTCGGTAACAAGGACCTACAAAAAGAGATTCTGGTTACACCACGTGTTGGAAGATATTTTTCTCAGTTTAGCAACTGGATTTATACACTATTTCGTAATTAGGGACCAGCATTGATGTTTTTCTACCGAAAATAATCTGTCTTTTCGCGCAGCATTATATAACTTTATACTACCTAATTACTGTATACGCACGTATACGTGACAGTAGAAAGTTATATACATGCTACGAAGAGTGTCCTGCAACCATTCCATCATAGTTACGGTTCAGATTATATAAGAGTAGATAATGGAAGAAAGCAATTCTCATTCATTGAAAACGACTTACGATGTCAAGAGATTTATCGACAATTAATTTATTACTTTTTAGCCATCATTCACAAATCACAATTTTTTCTAGTATTACTTGCACGTATTCTAAAGCCTGATGAAACTAAAAAAAAGTAGAAAATTCACCCAAACGCACTAAGCGTGTGACATCTTGTGTCTGTTAGGATTAGTAAGTGGCTGAGAGGAAAGAATTTACATTTACTAAAAGGAATAAAATGCTATATAAGTACGCGGAGTGATGTCAGAAAGAAAAGGTGAGGATAATGATAAAGAACTTTTGTCTCCGACTCTAAGAAAAGGATAAGAGAAATAAGCAAAACGAACTCCCAACGGAACAGAGAATGAGAGCTGATAGAAAATGAATCTGTAGAGAAAACAAAAAGCACACCTATGTGAACCTATTAACACCGTAATAAATGAAAAAGAAAACGTATCCACGAAGAGAGAAAATGCAAGAGGCAGAGAGCGTGAACGAAGGATAACAGTAGTCAGGAAACAAAACTGTGTGGTCATCTTTTAATGGTATAAAACGTAGGGCGAAGGGCGAAAAGAAAAAAAAATCTTTACTATCAAAAGGTTGGAGGTAAGAGAGAAAAACGATAGAGAGGGAAGGAGGGAGGTAGGAAAAGAAGGAGAAAGAAGTGGAAAGCAAACCTGAACGGGAGCGGACGAGGGAGCCAGTCTATTTACATTAACAGATCCATTTAAACGATTGGGCGACCGGGCTGCCCTCTGGCGGGCGGGCAGGCGGGTGACGTCTTTCTTTGCCCCGGCTCTGGGATATCGCGAATGCAGTGAATCGTGCGTTAGATCTCGCTCACAAAGATCGGGTAATTATAGATAGTGAACGAGTCCAAGAGCTTAAATGAAAATCGTGTGTCCAACGTTTACACAGACACGGGACCCGCGGAAGATCAATCAGACGGAAACGTAAGGTAAACGAAGTTAAATGGAATAACGTCGGTTCATTTACTGAACATCCGCTCTAAATGTATTTTACAGAACGTGTGATGAATTAGAAACTTGTAACAGAGAATTGTTTCTTTAAAGTCTTTGTGTCTGAATCTGAATGTTGACATATGTATTTATAAAGACGTTCATATGGAATTGCTCTATCTTCAGAGTATAGTATATTATTATAGAGTATATTCCAAGTATATCACATAATTTATGTAGAAAAATCTGAAAATCTCTTGAAGTGTTTTCAACGTTCTTTCTTTGTCCTCGTTGCTCACGTGCCGTATTCTAAACAATGTTATTTGGCGAAATGTCAATAGACGGTACGTCCTCCATGCCGCTCTTCAATTGAAGACTTTCATTGCAGGTGAAGAATTTACGGGCAATTTATGGGCTCGGAACAAGGAGCTAGCCCCCATTTTCGTGAAATTGAATTATTATCATTAAATATAACTTCACGTATTATTCTTTTGGTTTAATGTGTTATTAAAAACCAGTATGAACTTACAAGCATGTTTGCTGAGATTTAAAGTTTTAAAATGTACTGAGTTACATTATAAAAGTTCTGGTAAAACTCTCACTATCTCAGAGCAATGTGATTGTGGGATGGCCTCGTGTTCTTCTGAGTCCGTCAATTCTTTCACTTGCAATGAAAGTCTCTGAGTGACATTTATCTTTAAATATTGAAGGTGTCTAAATCAAACTATACGATAACTACTTTCAGTGTAAATAACTTTGTCAATGAAATATCTTTATGTAACTAGTGATTTCAAAGAATAGAGAATGTGAGTAGAGTTAATAAAGATACCAATACATACAAATCATTATTTGTCTCGTTGACAGGTAAATTAGGTCTTGTGATTTTAAAATAATTATTTGCTTATGACTTCATAACCAACATTCTTTTCCCTATCATCATTTTGTCTATGTTTTGGAAGAGCATCCTTATACATTAAAAAGGTTGCATGGATTCCTTTTTTTTCAAACTTTCTTGAAAATTGATTTATATTGTGATAATATATAGAAGTCATCATTTGTTATTGGGTCCTTAATTATATTTTGGTTCAATTTTTGATAATATAGTTTTAAGTAAGAATCTGACGAGATTTAAACAAAACATACTAACATGTACTTCTGCTTCATTACTTTCATGTCGTAATTTACAATTGCAGCAGTTTTGCGTGGGACGTGTGTTAGAATTCTCCATCACCGTTTGAATTCTGGGAATTCGCGACCGAATCCGTTTTTAACTTCCGATCCCCAGCAGCGCGACGGGCTGCTCGCTCGGTCGGCTGGCGCGGCGCGGCGCGGCGCGGCGCGGGGCGGCGCGGCGCAGGCTCCAGTTATGTGGACACTTGCGGCGCGGGTGGGCGGGGCAGGGCGGGGTGACTCGCATGAAAAGCCGCTTTGCGAGGGCAGAGCAGGCTGTCTGCGACAGACACCGTTGCCCAGGTAACGGCTTGCTGCAGCCGGCGGCGGGAGCAGCCTGCCAACCTCCCGACTGCCCCTCTCGCTCGCTCCTCCGCCCGCTCGTCGCCCGCACAGCAAACTCGCCCACCCAACCACTCACCCCTTCACCCACCCACTCATGAATTCCTCTACACACATACCCACCCATTCATCCTTATGTCGTATACCCATCCACCCATCCTTCTGCACATACACCCACCCGCCCATCTAACCATCCACCCACTTATCTCTCCACCCACTCATCCCTCTAACTCGTCCCTTCTCCCACTCTTCCCCACCCACTCATTTATCTATCCATTCATCTTTCCACTCACCAAGCCATCCATTCATCCGCCCATCCAATCCTCCACCCATTCATCCCGCCACCCACTCACCGCTCCACACACACACACTCACCCATCCACCTACTTACTTTCCCCCGCTATCCAACTGCCCATCTGTCAATACCATTCACCCACCAACCTGCCCGCTCACTCACTCTCTTGCCAACCGTTGATTTGCTCAACCTTCTACTTCAGAGTTCACTCGCCATCCCAACTACCTGCTGACTGCCACGACAGACCTGCCCGCCCGCTCGTTCACCTATCCCTCGCTCTGCCGTTTTCCCTTCACTCGCTCACCGACCAACTCGCTCGCCTACCACTCATGCGTCAGCTCGCCTGCTGTCACATTTTTTTTCCTTTTCCCACATGTTCACCTGCCCGTCATTGTCCTCGATTACCTCGTCCGTCACAGACGCTATCGCCTTTTTGACCACATTGTATCTGTCGACATTTTAGACTCACTATTCTCACCATTCCCTCCCAAAATGCTGCCGTCAATATTGGTAATTCCATTGCCGCATCATCACAACCTTTACCGCTGTAACCACCCCCGTCACCATAACCAACGCCTCCAACAACCTGCCTATTGCCCGCCGCAGATCTGCCGTCCCACCTCGCTCCAATACTCCCTTCAACCCCCTCCAACCTCCTCCTATCCTATTCCAGCTCCCCGCCAACCCCTACCAACCCCCTCTACAACGCTTCTTCCAACCGTCCAGCCAACGTTCGCAAACGCGACGAGCAAATTCACAAAGCTGGCGAACTTCTGTGAACCGCTGCCGCTGCTGGGGCGGCTTTGCAAGCAACATGTTTAGGTCTGAATGGAGGCGAGATAAGAAGTGTCCGGTAAAAGGCTGCGTGCAGACGCGGTGAGATCAAATAACATGTGTTTTTTGGTTTTCATTATCGACGTAATGTAGAAAATAGAGGAAACGTTCAAAGGAAGCCGTTTTGTTTTCAAATCTGTGACATTTCAAACGCATTTTGGAGGGCGGCTGGTGAACAGCTCTCTCGAATAAGATGACGTTTTGATTACCTTATTTTGCAAATTGATGATGAACGGGATGGTGCGATACGAAAATCACATGCATGCACGCATTGATTTTTTTTTTTACTTCCCAAAGGAAAAGGTCTCTTGTCACATTATCCGAAACAATATACTAATTGTATTATCAAATAGAAATAGAAATAAAAAAATCATTTGATTTGCTAATAAGAGAATTAATTATAGCTCAAAAGCAATAATGAGATAAAGAAAGTATATAATTCTGTTTTTTACAGAAAATTAAATTTTTAATAACCACGCTTGATTATCACTAGGCTGAAGTTCATTATCGAATGTGAAATGTGTGAGAGCATTAGTAGTCAATTTTACAGGTTTTCGCAACGAAGTTTTAAGCTGTAAACTTCAGAATATTTAACAAGTAACCGGTCTTGAATGTTCATTGAAGGTCTCTTATGAATGTACAATGTTAAAATCCGAATCCTCAGTTAAATCGCGGTCTTGATGGTTGGCAGAACGTTGAATGGCAACCCTGTCTTGATTAGATGAGGCAAGAAAATAGTCCATTTGTCTTGGGTTTACGGCAACACTTCATTTGAGCCTGTGTGCTCTTGCCGCGAAGAACTCGTAAATGAATTTGTGACAGAACCAATAGTGTTTTGTTTTATATAGGTTTGTGTGCTTACGTGTACATATGAAGCTCATGCAGACAGTAGTGGTATGTAAATAGCTCATATTTATACTGAATAATGAAAATAGTTTGATGGTTCCTTCAGAAATTTCAAACGATTTTTTGAACCAGTAGAAATACTGAATATCTGTTATGCCGCAATAACCGTAGTAAATGGATGTAGTCATCAGATTTAGATTATTAATGGCGTAATTTTATAAAGTACAAGTCGTATCAAACATTAGTTTTCGATTTTATAAAGGTGTTTGCTGAACGTTTTCTCTTGTTAATTGTCATAAGAGTTCAATAATTTATAATTTCAGATTTAATGAATATTACCTTCACAGTACTTTTTATAAATGCTATTTCTAATATTTTATAATGATAAAAATACTTTTTAAACATTTTTTATATTAAATAAATATTACGTTGAACCTCAATTCGAATTTGTGCTATTCGGTCAATAGTGCGAAAACATTGACGGCAAGCATAGTGGATCGAAGTAAATGCCTACTTCTTGGGACATTGAGAATAATTTGTCTAGACCAACATCTAAATCGAAAATAAATCTCGATTTTTCCTATTTTTTCTCCATTACTGAACTAATCGACATTTCTAATATTAAAACCTTTCTTCTACCATTGAGAATTTTTTATCTGTGTAGCTTTTATTGAACAATAATAATATCATCTACGGAATTTTGAATTGAAATCTACATTTTTCTAGGGTTCAGTTTCATTAGCAATCGTAAACATCTGCCGTCAACTTGCTGTTTTCTCTCTATTTCTCCTCATGCTCTACGAAACCTCATCTCTTCCACAAAGTGACGTCACTGCGCGGACCTGCTACCTCGGCGAGCCGCACGTCGCTTTATCTTCTCAGTAGCCTCGCCGTATGCGGTCTACTTCACCTCTCGGAATGCCGACTCCAGCCTGTCCTCGCGTGCCGGCCCCGCCTTCATTGACCGCCGCCGCCGCCGCCGCCATCGCCGTGCAAGACGAACGTTTTTCTTGCGAGACCATCGCAGCCGCTTGTCCCCTTCAGAGCTAGGGAACGCGAAGCCCCAGAGCACTCTGGGAGAGCGAGTAGTGAAAGTGGGAGAGATTCGGCAAGAACATACAATGCTAATAGCGGGGATGGCAACGGTAATGTTAACTTTAACGGTCGCGGTACAGGTGACGTGGCGGTGCAGTTATCGATAACAACAGATGGTGATATAACAGGGAAAATGGAAGAAGAAATGTGGGGTGTTGATGAATAGCTTATATCTGACGCATGAACTGGAGTGACATTTATAAAATGATTCTTATGCGATATGTGTGGGACATTTCTATTATTGACAGATCAATAAAGTAATTATTACTTTTGCAGTAATATTTTAATGATATGGTAAAATTTAAATTTAAATATCAAGGATAAGTTCACGGATTGAATATACGTCGGTTTCCAACCGTGCAATGTGGCATTCTTCAATATATTCGAATTGCATTAAATCACATAAAGTAATAACATTGCTTATTTCACGTATTTAATTAGTTTTTATCTACTTGTGTGTATACCGTGCTGCGAAAAATCGATGCTTGTCGAAAGTACGTCCTGTCAAGTTGAGTAATAGAAACGGCGATTGCATGGGTGAGCGATACTGGATGGAAGCAATCGGTCTCGCGCCTCGCTTCAAGTGCTTTGCCGCCCCCGCCGCCCCCAATCGCTCCACGCCGCCCCTCGCAGCCTCCCGCCACCCCGTCGCCCACCCCCGCCGCCGTCGCGCCTCGTTGCCCAGGTGCCTTCGTGTATCGTTACGTGCTCAGGGGGAATGCATCAACGGCGGCGCCGCCTCGTAGATTACGTCGCGCTGTCTTTTTCGATTTGCTCGCGCGTTGGCGCGGAGTGGATCCCCGTGCGTGGTGTGTCGACCTGCGATTCCTGAGGTAGCTTTTCACGCCCGCCGCGCGGGGCGGGAGCTGCACAAAGTTTCCGCGGAATGGTAGCACCTTTCCACGCTATTATTAAAATGTGTGAAGCATGGCCTAACTGTTACATCGAGTTTGCCCGTGGGACGAGTTGTTCTCTACTATATCGGGCACTTCAGAAAACGAATGCAATTATTTGCTCACAATTAAAAGACGCTGTGAATACACCAAACTCGTTTCCCGACCTATGATTTTTTCTCTTTCAATTCTTTACCGTCATACTGTAACTGAATACGGTTTACTGATTTATATTTTTGTTTCTCGTCACTACGTTTTCTTTAGTCCTACTGTACGGTGGCGCCAGTTTAGCTGTCAAAGTATTTTGAATAAAGTTATTCTGTCAAAATACAATAGTTTTATGTCTCCTCGATTCAGTAGTAGTAATAGCGTATTTCTTACGTGTATATTTCCCATTCATTGAGGGTGCAAGTTACAACGTCCATTTTTTTCATTGACATTCTTCCGGGCACACAAACAGATCACAACAGACGTTGCCGAGCACGCTCGCGTGCCAAACCCCGTTTGTATCTGTATACTCGGCAACGGACGCAGTTTAACGTCCGTTAAATTGTGCAGGTGTGCAGGCGAACGGAAAATGTCCAAACATTATTAATGTGCTGTTATTACCACTGAGTAGTGAGAACAAAAACAAATTGTCTTTTACACAAAAATAATTATTTATGTTGTTTAAGTCTGCACTAGTGATATGTTTAATTATTTAACTTTTTATTCATCTGATTTTGTTTTCTTTAGAACGTTGTTCATAATATTCGCATGCCCGACACATTCGGATATTAGATGCTAGGTGAGTACTTGGAGCTTTTCCGAAACATACTCTATCGTGAGAAGTGATATCTTAGAATTCTGAATATTTTACTTAAAAAATAATCCTTACAATGTTTTTGAACGTTTAAGAAATAATATTTGTGTTGCTTCTAATTGTATATGTCAATTTTGAAATTGTGTGATGGTTCCTCATCATTGTAATTCACAATTTTTAATTACATTTTTAAATAATTGTATTTGTAGTTGAAGTGTTGCAATTATCGATTGCGTTAGCACTGTAACATGTTAATTTAATAAGCGAAACAAATATAAAAATCTTTATTCTTTATAACCCTTGAAGGTGAAATAATTTTAAATGAACAAATGGAAGTGAATCTGTTAATTATGATTTTTTCAGGTTTTATGCGCTCTGATAATTTTAATACAGTTGGTACCTAAAAAAGCCAATTCTATGAATTATCTGAATATCGTTTTAGATATTATGACGGAGTCTTCTGAAAAACATACTAATATTTCTACAATACATAACCCATCATTTACGAAGAGTTAGAACTTTTGATTCCTCTTAGAGAGGTGTGCCTTGGTTTTCCCTTTCGGATGAGACTTCATGACCTTCACGGACGAAGACGAAACAACCGAAACGCGACAAGGAACCTTAGAGTGAATGAAGCGCGTTTGAGGAGATTATTGAAATGCGAAAGCCATAATTCCTGACATAAGTGCGTAAAATAAATTATTAGAAATTTATATTGCAGAAACTGTATTCTGAGCATAGTTTTAGTTGACTTGATGTGGAGAAAACTGCCGTATTGACAACTCAGCAGTTCAATCTATGGGCACGAGAGAATTCGATGCAATTTGATAGAATTGAAAGAAAGACAAACTGCTGATAAAATCTGCTAGGAAAGCTTATATATTTATGATAAATCTTTATTAATCGGAATCTATCCCTACCTTCTGCAGACCATATAAATATTAACTCGAGCTAATGTTTTCTAAATATGTAGTAACAAATTATTTTCATACTTTATATCAAATAATCTTTTGAAATTTGTATCGTTTGATTACACTCCTTCAGCTTATTTTGTCAAAAGCTAACATTAAAGCTGTTGGAAGGAGTTATAGCTGCCAGTCCTGGAATGGGTAGGATTGTTGGGGCATCTTTAAACTTCTGGTGAAGT
The DNA here is from genome assembly GCA_017312745.1 of Gryllus bimaculatus. Classification (NCBI taxonomy): domain Eukaryota; kingdom Metazoa; phylum Arthropoda; class Insecta; order Orthoptera; family Gryllidae; genus Gryllus; species Gryllus bimaculatus. Next base: position 2,798,205 of record BOPP01000068.1, on the reverse strand, counting down.
ATGGGCAGTTAATTTCTTTAATCAGTTATTTGTGTAATTTTCAAGATGTATTCGGGGCTCACTGGTTTAGCGTGTTAAAACATCAAAATTAGAAATACTTTATGAAATATTATGGAGGCGAGAATAAATATTTTCTCTCTCGTATTTTAAGCTAATTGATGTTAAAATAATAAAATGAATTCAGTACATCGTTTTGATTGATGGTCATAGCATTGTCTTCTTTCTGTCGTAGAATACTACTGCTGCTATTTCGGTATTCAACTATGTTTTACTATTATGAAAACACAATTTATGAGAACTTAATTCATTTTTTTTAGTATTAAAATTTCTCATGTTGATTTTGAACATTTTGACACAAAATTCTACTTTGTCGAGCAGTAGAATCTGTGGAAATGCTTCAAAGCTTTATCAATATTACACGTAGTATTTTTGAAATTCACACGTTTTTTCGTTCCTCATATCTTATAATTATTTGTGGCCTGCATGCATGTCTAACCTTCTGTGACGCTGATTTTAGAAATAAACAAATTAAAAAATATTTTTATTTTATTATTTTTTAACATTTTTATAATTGTGTTTCTATTGCAATTTTAAAATGTCAACATATTTCCTGTGTATCAGAAAAGTGACGCATCTTGTCGTTTTGTTGGAGATTTTATTCGGACCAGAGCCTTTGATTTCGTGGTTAAAGACAGTGTCTTACTTCATACACTGCCTGTCACATGAGTTCACTTTGTAAGGTTTTTGCTAGTAAAGGGGACTATTTTATAAACATTTCTGTACTGACGACTTTTGAAACGCCGTGGTTCATTGTCATAATGAAATTTACCAGTTATTTTGAAAACTATTATTGAACACTTGTAGTTAACTAATTGATATTATTCATACTTTTTCTGTAGCATTTCGTTCAGTGTTCCAAACAAACCCCGAACAAAAAATCTGGAATAGGTCGCTGAGGTTACTTCAGTGTCTCTGATTAGGGGGGTCTTACTCTACTGATGGTGGCAGGATTTTGTACACGACCTTCATAGCTAGATAGTGTTCAGCCACTGTGTAGAGAAAACTTCTAGAGGCTGGTTGACCCGATCGGTAGTTTTTCGTGGATTCTAGAATCAACACCAGACGAATTCCAGAGCAGTACAAATGGGCACAGACTGCTCGCGATCTTTCCTTCCTCCTCCTCGTACTATCATCACCCCTACGTTGCAGAAACAATTACGTTCATTGCATTATCGCATATGCCGTGAGACCAATGAGGAACTTTGAGCTTGTCCCAGCTGGTGGGTGATAATAGTTGGAGAAAACTTCTCAAGCCATGTACTTCGGCGCCGGATCTTGCCTTACAGTGGGGGGAAGCTAACCGCCTCATCCAGCGATAAAACATGCACTACACTTACGAGACTAATGACCTTAGAATTTGACGCACCCGAAAACACCAATCAATCAATTCAAACCTTAGTTAAACAACACGTGAAAGCTATCAAATCATACTAGCAGTTTGTTTTTCCGGGACGCCTGTTTCATTGCCTTTCTCTTCCCGTGCCGCCGCGGCCGTGGCGCGTGTTTTGCAGGCCCGGTCCGCGCTCACAGCTGCGGCCACGCCGCGCTGGGCCGCTCAGAGCTGCTCATCGGTCGATTCCAATAATATTGCGCTACATGCCTCATTTGGCTTTTTCCCTATTCATGTATTTATCTGCTTTCGAGTGCGCACGTGCAGTTTAAAATAGACGCGCCCCCTATTTACTAAACAGTTTTCATTGCCGCCCTGGATGCGAAACGTTGGGTTTATTTTTACAAAGAATGTTTAAATATAACGTTTTCATAATGGATGGTGAAGTCAGTGTGTTTTAAAAAGCCTTCGGAAGCAAAAAAATAATTTAAAAAATTTATTTAATTCAAACTTTTATTTAAATATGGTTTAAAAGAGTTAGAATTTAAATGATACATCGTTGAAATAAATGAATGATTGATGTAAAATTAAAATTGATGATTTATTAAATAAGCTAACAGTTACGGTATTAAAATAAACTTCATATTCGTTCAGTTAAAATAGTAATGTTTGAAGGTAAATCGATGTAACTGACTTTCAGGTTACCAATTTTGTATTTTTTCTTTAGTTTGTTACTTTTGTAATTACTCAGAAATTGAAATTTGACTGTTTGTAATGCAAATGATCATTATTGGATATTTTAAAGTATATTATTGATCAATAAAGACCGTGTATTGATCATACATTTCTGTACAATTTTGTTTCCTAATTCTTTCAAATCTTTCCAGATTGAAGGCATTCTGGCGGTACATCTCATGAGAAGAAAACTATATCAAACTCGTCAATACGCCCGCTATCATTTTCGCCCCACTAAACACCCGTTGGTTGAATTTTAGCTATATTTCAATAGTTCGCATTTTATTTATAGTAATTCTCTAATTCAATATTAATGTAATTATGAATCTTGTTCGGATTTGTGCAAGTTTAAGAGTTCTGAGAAGTAAAAGAAATGCAGAAAGTGAACTCGAGTGAATCTATTGTCGAAATTATAATTGTAAAATAAACCCTAGGTCCTATGAGTGTCTATATTTCTTCTTTCAATTTGTTCTCTATATTTGTTTCAAGATATGTGATTGGATAGGCATGACATCCCTTAAGAAACCAACTACACTGGCCACGTCATTTGCTCCAGACACATTTTAATTTCACGTCTCGATAAACCGCAGAGACTAATGATGAATGCCATTCACGCAGGCAGCGCCGGTCTCCATAATTTTGTTTTCATTCCTTCCGCGGAACTCGCGAGAGTTGATTTAAAGGACAATTTCCAACGTCGATTTTTGACAGGCGACATGGCCGCGCGCCACGATGGCCTTGTGCCCGACGCCTGATAAAACACGACAAGCAGCAGGCGCTCCACCAGGTGAAAAGAACTGGCGAGGGCGTTTTAGCCCGCGACACAGAGCAAACCTTTCCCAACTTTTTTTTCCTCCCCTGGCCACCCCTCCCTTCCCCTTCCCCGAAGCGAAGATATATGAACATCTCCCCGAGTCGCTCAACTCCCATACGAATTCATTCCACGAACACACAAGCCTCTCCGTCGCGGCAGCGCGCTCTCGCGTCGCGCGATCGAAGATAAATTGGCCCGGACAAATATTAAAACAAAAGATAAATTCTCCGCGCGTCCGCCACAAGAGCGCTGCCAACACGCGCGCCAGAAATGTCCTTCGCGCGGCGCTCACGGGTACCAACTTCCGGTGCCCGACGGCGTCGCGGCCGCGCGGGCGCAGGCGTGAGTTACTGCGCGGAAAAGACAAACACGCGCTCTCTTTCCCGCTTTTTTTCTGTATCCTCTTCTCTGATTTATCGCTTTAAATATATCTACATATATATTGACCGGAAAGAACAGCTGCGATCCGCGGCCCGTGTGTTTATTGTTTTACCGATGCCGCCGCCGCCC
>BOPP01000068.1:2779178-2792454 GCA_017312745.1 Gryllus bimaculatus | reverse complement strand
GTGGACAATGGGCACGGGAGGGTTGCGGGGAGATGGAGGGAGAGTCGCTCTGGGAACGTGCGGAGTGGCGAGCGTGGAGGGGCAGAGAAGAGGCGGCAAAGGCCGCGTAGACGAGGCGAGAGCTCCTTGGCATGTATGAGGCGCCGCCGATGAGGCCACTGCCGCGCCGCCTGCAAGCAGCTTCCTTCGCACAAACCAGCGCGAGGGAGGGTGGGTCAAGGAAGGGGCGCGCGGAGGGGCGTGAGCCGAATGGATGGGAGAATGCGCTGGAGAATGGATGGGCAGCGGCCCATCTCGCATGGGAGGTGAGTGAGCGAGTGAGTGGAAGTGTATACGAGAGATAATGAAATGGGGATAGGCAAGTAAATTGCCTCAGTAAGTGAATGTGATATCTCAAGTATTTAAGTTACCGTCCGAACGAACTAAGGAACGAAATTGTGTCTGAGAGGAAGATAAAGAAACAATAATAATTGTGATCAAGAGCATGGGAACGACAGCTCGGCAAAATAAAGGAATGGTGACGATAGGACATGTTTGTGTGGGCGATTAAATGACAAAGCGATGACTGTATAGAAGTTACTCTAAGACGGGAACACATTAACAGGCCGGCAAACAAATAAATGTTACGTAGAGCGATGAAATCGCTAGAGATAGAGTTGAAGTCATTTAGAAATGCGCTAACTGCAAACGTACGCACTGCCAAACGAGTTCTCGGACATAACCAGTTATTATTTTGTCCGAAGGGGTCGGGCATTAGTAGTCAAAGTGGTCCCTTTTCATAATAATCTATGTATAACAATAATCTCTGCGTAACAGGTCAATGAATAAACAAATAATAAATAAAACATGTAACGTGATAACCAGCTAGCATTCGGCTAAGCCCTTCGGTCTTAGAAGCAAGGCAAGAGGGTTGAAGGAAGGCACATTAGAGGGCGTGTCGGGCGCCTTTGAGACCCTCCTCCCCCACTCTCCCGGCAGCAAGTGCACGAGGGCCCTTCGACGTCGTGAGGTAGAGGGCGCAATTTTATTTACCGGCGGCGGTGGCGGTGGCGGCGTCGTCTTCCCCGCCGGCATTGAGGCTGCTCCTTTCAGCCCGAGGCTTTCAGCAGGCGCTCGCCAGCGCCCTCTGTGTGCGTCGCCGCCCACGACCACCTGCCCGGGTTCACAGGCTCGCTCTGACTTTCTCCCGATGCGGGGACGAGCGACGGAGTAGACCTGACTGCGTGGGCGTCTTCAATTATGTTTCGCTAAGTGCGTCTAAGCGCAGATGTCTGTTCATAGAAAACAAGCAACCGGTTGGGGAAAATCGTTCGATACCTAGGTACAAAGATTACTATTTTGTACGAATTTGTTTTACGAAACTAGATAATATTCTCCAGTTAACGAAGTATGTGTGTATGTATGTACTTGGCGCGACAACCCGTGAACGTGCTCAGGCCTGCCGGCGACGTGCCTGCCTCGCGGCCATGGGTTAAGAGGCTACATGTGGTTAGCACTTAGACATCCCCACGCCATAATCCGGACTGCTCAAACTGAGAAGTGAATTTTCTCATCGTCATACAGCAACATATACTGGGTCATTGCAAGGAAAACGCACACAATAATTTTGTCAGACCGGTTATCGAACCCGGGTCCGCGCAGGAGATAGTGAGCACGCTGACCACGAGCTAGCCACAGTTGACGACTGTAATACTAATTTACAAATTTAAAATTAATAATAATTTTATTATAACCTTAACTTCTTTTTGTATGTAAATTATATGCATCGCAAATAGGTTGTGAGATTTACTAAGTTTTGTGAATCACCGTGTCTTTGTCTCTCTTCACAATATGAATGCAAGTAAATCAGACATCTGTCAAAGTTTCAGGTTTCTTCCGACTTTTCTCTAGATGTGCAGCCAAATGACGTAGTAGACCGATTGTAAAGGGCTTTTTGAGTTTTGTTTCATTTAAGGGCTTTAATTAATGGATTCAGGGCGTTTGCTTTATAGAAAAATATGTAAACATTCGGGGAATTTTGTTGATCGTTAAAAGTTAGGCCCGTTTTAGGAAAATCCATAATATTCTTCAGTTGTCATTAGTTCATTATGATTGGCATTATTACTATTTGTTGTAGGAAATACAAATTTATACGGTGAAATGAGAGAGCTATCCAAATAAGAAAATGACGTATTAAGAGTAGTGACAAAATAATGTATTAAGAGTAGTGAAATAATGTATTAAGAGTAGTGAAATAATAGTAAATTTGTCTCTCTCACAATCTGCTAGTACAAGTAAGTCAGCCACCTGCGTAGATTTGCAGGTACCTGCTAACTTTCTCCCGACATGTAGAGACACGCTACCGACTCAGGTTGCATCAATTGATGTCACAGCAGTGCCTCTGACAAGGAGGCTATAGGTTTCCAGTCCTGGAAGTGCTGGATTTTCGACACTGGCTAGCTCGGTAGAATTCAACCGCCATCTGGAGGAGAATTCTAGCGACCGGCTGCTCTGATCGGTATATTTCCGTAGTTCCTCCCATCAACACCAGGCGAATGCCGGAGCAGACCACTTACACACTGGCCACGGACCGCGCCCGATCTTTCCTTCCTCTTCTTGGCGTATTCTGACCTCTTACTTAACACACACTTACACTTAGATGCACTACACTACTACACACGTCATGAGACCTGTCAGGTGCTTAAAGCTTGGCCCGACTGTGATGATGCCCTGCTCGTCGGAGATACCTGACTGGGAAAAAATGGAAGCCGACGTATGTGTCAGTGTCAGATCTCGCCATCCAGCGGGAATGTCAACACTCCCCTGCTATAAAACATGCACGACATTCACGAAACTAATTATCCGACCGAAACACTAATCAATCAATGGAAAGAAGCCCCGGAAGTCTGCTTATTGCAAAGAGCTTCTTCAATTTTGTTTCGGCCTCTAAGTGCAAATTTGAATGAATTCTGGCAGGTCACTTTCCGAAAATTAAAATTCACAGAGAAAAGTCAAGGAAATTCTTCGATTATTAGAAACTAGAGAAATTTTTGAATCTGTTATAAAACTACATATTATTCTGCAAATAATGAGTTTTTGCCTAAAATTCAGGTTGCTGAAAAATAGATTAGTCATATCAATGTGAGTTGTAGTGTCCATGTATCTAATTGAAGAAATCAAATGAATAAATGTTCCAAAGCTGTAAAGTGTAAGAGACGCCACACTAAGCTAGTGAAAAGTATTTAGCAATGGTCGTTAACGGTTCTTTCATAAGACTCAAATCAAGTTTAAACCGATAAAGTAACTTCCTCACAGAAGTCAGAGATGTATTAAGAGGCGAGTTATTTTATCTTTTATTTTATATCTTTTCGTACAATCAGCATACGTGCACATCATTAATAAATTCTAATATATAAACTTCCATTAATATTTGCTCACGTTTAATTCTGAATAACTCCGAAGACAATTCATCGTTTCACAACGTAACAAGCAATCTTGCTCCGTGCACCATATGCTGCTAGAGCAATCGCTCATTTGACTTTTAACGCGTCTAAGTGAACTGCCAAACCACAATTATCGTTGGCTTTCGTTGGAGGCATTATATTGTAAACGCCTCAGTAATTTATCAAAACAATACTGATTGAGATGCCGAAGTGGAATTCAGTGCTGGTAATGAAACAGTGCAATTGCAATCAGTAGCGTGCCAGTCACAATCAACACATCGTAGGTGTACGTCGCTATATCATAATTTCTCCAATTAATGTGTACCGGAGATATAGGAAAACCATTAGTCGCAATGACAGCCGACTTAATATGGATGCTTGCAACATAATGGTCAATATTAATCGTTCGACCTCCATCGCTAGTGAATCGATTCGTTACTTTCGGAAGAGTGACATTTTACGAAAAGAAATAAATTCCTGAATGCCATGAGCATTTCTGAAATTTCTTCAAAAATAGCAAATTGTCAATATGATAAATTGATTCTCAGAAAGAGAGTGTCTGATATTTCAAGATATTTTCTAAAGGGATTTTCAGGGTAACAGTCAACGTAGCAAGTTCATAATAAGTACGTGAGATGCACCAAAAATCGTTTAGTGGTATTATTGTTTTATTATTTTATAGAAATGAGGAAAATACAGTTTAATTATTTCTTATAAATTTAAAGCAAATTACGTATTTAAACATCTTAGCCCAAGGACTAACACTAGAACGCCTAGAGGCGTCATTTAGTCTCCTGCGAATCTTTATGACCTTGCAACATTTTTTTTGTTTCTGAAGTTAGGATTTTGCAATTTTGTGACTTTTTATCATTTTTATTTATTTACAGTATATTAAAAAATTGAAGCATGTAAAAAATATTTTTCATAAAAAAAATAATCAAATTTCCATAGAACACCCTGGAGGCGCAATTTCGAATCTTTGGGTATTGTTCCCATCGTCGAGTTTTTGTTTCACATATTTCAATGATATTTCTTTTAAATGTCTCTCCTAGTATTTTGGATATCTTCTGAGGAAACATGCTACCATTTTTTTCTTCTTTTTTTTCTAGCCCTCAAGTTGAATACAAGTAAATTTGTGAGTTGTTGCGTGACGACAACAAATGTATCACTAAGTTACGAAAAGAAAATTGAAGGAATAGCATTGTTATTACACAAAGATTGAAAAAATGTGTCTTCAAATAATTCAGAAAAATGGAAATGGCCGAGTATAAAGAAGTTTTTTGTGTACAGGAGGACGTTTCGAACGCCAGATGGTGGTGGCGTGGTCAAGTATTCTTATTTTTCGACATTGTTTTGTTTCATGATTTTCGAAATAGAAAGAAGGGTTTAAAAAGAAATCAACGGCAAATTTCACTGATTTCATCTGAAAAATATTCTGCTAAATATTCTGCTCTTCATGCTAAAGCATGAAGCGATACCTTCAGAACTGTAACAATATTATGCGTCAAAGGAACAGAGTTGATATGCTGACATTTACCTTCCGAATTCGATGTATTTACACAGTTCGTGGCATGAAAACCGGTCAAAAGCAGCAAACAACTGTGACTTTTGGGAAATGATTACTAAAATGCTGTGTGTTAATGTTTTTACGTACATTGGAAATATTGTGGAAGTTTCGTGAAAAACAACGATAAGTAACACTTGGAAAATGTAGCCATGAAACCCGCTTCAGAATGCCAAGCATCTGTTGATCGAACGTATGTAGTATTCTAAAACAATGTGACCCAAAACTGTAGAGTTTTGCATTTGTATATATTTATAATACTTATTATTATTTTAAAGTTTTAGATTTGTATATATTTATACTGTTTATGCCTAGTAACGTCAGAAATGTAGGAAGTAAATGTAATGAAAACCTAAACAAGTACTACTGCGAAATATGGGGTCACATTTCTTTTAGAACTCTGTTCTCTAGCACACATCAAATTCCTATCGGTGTGAAACAAACATATGTAAAATCTTTCAAATAAATTTTATATATTGCGAGATAGTATGGGGAGTGTATTGCAAGGAAATGTATTTTTTGGTCTCATATAAAACTAGTATTATTTAAAATTAAATGTTTTAAAATGTTATGTTATTGTCATAATAATATTGTTACCATGTTAAAATTTACTTTTCAACATGAACTTTTGCCTGTTTACTTGCGCATTCCGTTCAACCTGTTTCTTTAACTTTCATTTCCATGCACCGTAATGACAAGAAATGTTTTAAAAAGATGTAAGTTGTGGTACAGTACTTCTATTGTACACTACATTATTTTTTTTAATAATGTTATAGTGCCGTAGATAAATATTTTCCCACTATTTATTTTAAAGAAGTAACGTTGAAGGCTCAAAGTCGAAAAACTTCGCTGGGCGCTCTAGGGGGTATTGGGAAGCCGGGCGTTCTAGTGTTAACGCTTCCACGATCGTCCATTTGCATTAACCAAGGCATCAAACCAAAACCGTTAAGCGATACCTTTTAAAACCATTTCTATATTAAAAACGAAACAAGAACTCAAACCTTTATTCTCTCATTTAATATATTACTAGAACCTAAAACAATAAAAAGTACCTATTTTTTTAAAAAAATTTCATTATTTCGGGCTATGGGTTTCACTGAGTTTGAGTTTCGAGAACTGAAGAAAGCATATTTCTTACACTTCGGTAATATTTAGTTAAAAAATTAATAAATGGAAAAAAGTGTGTTACTACAAAATCATATATTTGATTAACAAGATTTAAAAACTATTTGGAACTGTTTCAAGTTCGCGCTCGGTATTAAGCATTTTCTTAAAACTGTTTGAATATAATTGGCATTGGCGTTGTAAATGTTAATATTTTATTCATTCACAGATTTAAATATCTAAGTATTAAAATGATGACACAGTTTTAATATTCAGTTAATTTTCTCTCATTTGTGTTTTACTACTTGAGTAATCTTGGGTTCGTGTCTATTTTGAATAACTGTTTTTTATGTATTATACTATATTTCGCAGTGTTTTTAACGACAATTTTGATCAGCTCATGACCATAAACGAATATATAACGTTCTCTCTTCTCCATATTTTCTTGCACATTAAAGACAACCATCTTCTGAAAGAATGGAAGGACATTCTGTAGTAGTTGGAGTACATAGTTGATTAAATAATCTTAGTAGTAGCCAATTTATTACAAATATAAACTACATTACCTTTTATAATTTGTCAAAGCTGTAGACCTTTAAAACATTTAAACAACCTACATCCTAGTATATTAACCTACTAGCCTTTTGAATCGTGATACTAACCTCAAATAGTCTCTCAAGCCGCAGGAATACTGTTCGCCAAAGGAAAACCCCTAAAGAGGGAAATGCCAGCCGTCAGAAGACGAATACACACTAATTTGGAAAATCATTTCTAAACATTAGTCGTGCGCTTCACGTGTTTTCTCCTTCAAGTATAGTCCATAAAAATTCTTTAACCAGCAGTATGTCATCATTTATATTTTATCCTTTTTTTGATTATCCATTCCTTCTATCTCCAACACAATATTATTACATGCGTCACTCTTATTATCGCCCTCGCCCACCTTTCTTTTCCTCCCCTCGTGAATATTCAAACTTTACTTTAGAGCGATACGGTATATTTTATTGTTCATGTTTCCCATCCATATGAACTTCTAGCGACGCCCGGAATTTTCAACTCTCTATATCGCCACCTCGTGTCTTTGTTCCCCTGCTCTCTGCTTTCTTCCACGACATCCCCGTTTGTCACCTCTTTCCACATGTGAGCCCTTGATGCGCCCTTCATATTTCCTTTACTCACGGCCACCTGGAGGCTTCGTGGTTGTAGTCATTTTTTAAGCGACTCTCACGTCATATCCATCTTTTTGTTCGTAGTACCATCATTTCCCTCTCGTCTAATAACGGGAGTCTTCCAAATAAGAAATTATGTTTATTCCTTGTATTGCCTGAGTAAGATTTTTCTTCTGGTGTCACTCACGGTTACACTGCTTCAGGCGCATACACTCATGAACTCTCGTTATGAGCATTGGTAGATCGTTCTATGTACTAGTGATTATTCTTGGAAAACGAACACATATTAATTAATAATTGAATTAAAGATCTCTACACTTCACGAATCCTTTAATTTTAGATGTTTCAATGTGTTTATTTTTTCTGACTTAGTGAACGTTTATGGCACTATTCTTATTTAATCATTTGTAACGATTGTAGAAAATTAGAGTATATTTTTATTGAGAAAATGAAACTTTTCGAAGAAGGTTCTCAATATGTTAATTTTTGTAGGAATTACTTTTATCAGTTATACTTTTAAAAGCAGTTAAAAGAGAGCGAAGCTATTGGACTGTCTCTTAACTTCTCGTACACCGTTTAACTCGATTTTATAGCTTCTGTTCTCATCTCCCCGTGGTCTCTTACGCTGTAGACACCAACACTAAGACAATCGTCACCTTGACTACCCTAACCCCATTATCATGTTGTCGCCTTGCCCTGTGTTTTCATTGTTGTCACATCATTCGATGTCAATACCACCTCTTTTACTTTAGGTGTCGCCTTTGTCTCTGCATCCACCATGAGTCTTTCACCCCACGCCGACGATCACGACTCCTTCATTTCAGCAATGTTTTAGCCTCCGAATCTCAATCCCGTCTTTCTCCTAGTTATCTTTCCCAGCCCTTTTTGGTGTCTACTTCACCGCAGTAACTGCTGTGGTTGACACCGAAACCATCGACATAATTGAAGTCATTGTTCTATCATAAGCTGCAACTGCTAAATGTCCTGTCATTCTCATCCCTTTTTTCTTTACTTATGTTGCCGAAGATCTCAGTAGCCTACATACCTGGCATCAACACCCACTGCCATCACCGAATCACTGCCATCGCAAAGTCCATCATGTCCTCCATTCTCGTTGCCTTTTTTTGCTTCGTATATCGCCGTAGCTTCTGTCTCAGTCATTGCTGCGTCCTTATCATCCAAACCACCTCATGTTCTTCTACGTTTTTCTGCGGCAGCCCGCTGGCACCTCATTTTGTTCAGTGCCGTAACCACGAACATCCTTTGCACCTCTCTTACCGTGAACCGTAATCCTTTTTTCATAACAATGCACAATCCACAATGCCGCCATTACAACTGACGGTTTTGCCATCACCACCAACGTTATCGTCATCATAATGATCGACCGACCACCAACGCTAATATCACTATCGAGTCATTTCGCCGCTGCCTCCTTGCTCCTACCATCTCCAACCTTGCCGTATCTTCTTTTTGTTAGATTGATTCAAATTGTGAAATTGATTGGTTGGATGGTGATTCCGGGCGCGTCAACTGTTAAGGTCATTAGTTTCGTAAGTGTAGTGATTTTATCTTCGAGAGATGGCGGTGATATTACTTTGCAGGATGGTGAGATTTGACGCCGAGTTACCCGTCGAGTAGCGGGATTTTCCCCAACCAGATATCTCCCACCAGCGGGACACCGCCTCGGCCGGGACAAGCTCCTGATGGGGTCTCCCGGTATGTGTGGAAGTGTAGTGCATGTAAGTGTGTGTGTGTGTGTGTGTGTGTGTGTGTGTGTGTGTGTGTCAGTAAGGAATGAGAAAAGGACAAGGAAGGGGAAGGAAAGATTTCACGTGGTCCGTCGCCCGTTTGTTAGGGTACTGCTCCGGTATTCGCCTGGCTGGTAAGGAGCAAAGAGACTACGGAAACCACTATTAGAGGCAGCGGCCGCTAAAATCTCTCCTCCAACACACGACTTGACCTTCGACCTCGCTGACAAAGCAGTAGTCGGAAAATCCTGCGGGACTTGAAACCTAACAGAACCGTCGGCGGTCAGGTGCCTGAGTCATCTCTGCCTCTCCCCTACCTTACCCGCTAACGCTGATGTTACTATCTGAGTAAATGTTCACATTTCCCCCGCTTGCCTTCTGCCTCTACGCAGTCTGCTTACCGTTGGTCTTACCGTTCTCTTTTGTCGTCACCTCCCCTATCCCCTTACCCTCTCCCTCGTCCACTACCCTCACGCGACCTCTTGCCCTCTATCCTACCAGCTTCCTCGTGTCCCCGCCCGCGTCGTGGCTGAAGGATGAGCCGTCGCCGCTGCCGCGCGCGCCCCTTCATCGCGCCTAACGATGTTTTATTGTTTATTCGGACGAGTGGCGCCCCTGGTGGCTCGGGTTGGGGCGACGCTTTCTCCGAAGACGCGCGTGTGTGTCGCAACACTCAGGGTGGTTGGTTTGCGAAGCTGCTGGAGGGCGCAAACCGCGCTGATTGGCTGGTTGAGACTGCGCTTGTGACACTCCCTCGGTGTTCGTGTTTCAATGAGGCATAATTATGTTCAACGTCGCCGTGAAATATAGATCCGAACGCGCGTACAGCTATTAAGGCATAGGAGTATACCACTCTATGATTACTGCCATTTCAAGCTACGAGTAAACAAATGTATTGATGTCAAAATGCATTGGATAAGAGTAGGTTTAAGAGGGATGGAAAGTAACCAAGAATAGTTTGTTTCCAAAATGAGACTGAGTGAAATTATTCTCCCATTTTTTAGTATCAAAATAATATTAATATACATATAACGTTAAAAATATGCTTCCGTGCACTGCAACGATACATATAGACTACAGTTGCTTACAATACTAAATAATAGCACATCTTACACTGTTTTTGTTCTTGCTTATACAAACAAAACATATACGGCTAGTTTTTTAAAAGAAAAGGGATGAGTGAGACCTGCCATTCGATAGGATTTTAGTACGTTATACTGAGTTAAATTAGAGATATGCTGGTCATTTATGAGGCCCCAATATTGGGCAATGAAACTCTAAGATAAGAAGATCGACTTCAATTAATTTTATTCCTCTAAAAAAATAATATTTTAAACTGTGATACCACAGTAAATTGAATAATATTGATTTTTTAATTGCTGAGCAATCTAATTTTACTTTGATATGATTTCCAATGTATGAATGTATCTCCATTCTTTTTATGATATTACAACTAGATAAAACTGTGGTAATAGGGATATAACACCAGTATACGTATTACACATTCAGAACATTTGAATATAGGAATACATGATAATAATTATGTACACAGATGTTAAAAATGTGAAATTTGATATTACCACTAAACATTTTAGAATTATTGTTGATAGTCTTTACAAATAATGTTTGAAGACGTTCTGAAAATAGGATTACGTGATTTACACATGAACATATATTTTTTGGAGAAGAAGGTGGCACATAAAAGAGAGGTTATTCTTGTGTATAAGTCAATGTAGCGGAGAACATGTGTACCTTCAAACGCGATGGAAACGAAGATAGTTGTATTGACCGACGCGTACATACGTGCCTGAATTCACAGCAGTAGTATATTCTCGAAGGCTTCAAATGTCATAGATGCCATCGGTGAAGCTGTATTTGTGCACAGGAACTATTCGTTGCTGCAAACCTACCGGTCATGAAAGACTAAATTTTTCAGCAACATCAAAAATTTTTCACCTTGAAAAATAAAATTGTTAAATGATCATTAAAAATAGATTTTCGACAAATAGTTGTTTTTATGAAAACCCACAAAACCTAGAAGCAGTTTGTAAAATTTAATTCCGATTCCGATGGATAATGTATCGAATTTTATTGCTATATTTCCTGTATGTTTCACCAATGTTTACAAGAATTGCAATTACTCATCGACTGCGTCTTCTATACAAGGGTGCATTACTAGTACATACATAAATTTCCAGTGCGTGCAGATACTGGAAGAAAATAATTCTTCCTGTATATAATCCTTCTTTGTACATGAATAAAGCAATTTTGGTGATACTTTATTTCCTAATCCTAAAGATTCTCAAAATTTTCTAACAATTATAATTTACACTGTTTACATAGTTTTTGACTGTCTTATTTTCGTTGAACTTTGAATTTTCGAAAATTGTAATTGTTCAGAATTGTTCGGCGTTTTCCTACAATTTCAATATTGAATATATATTTTTTCTTTTAATAAAGTTTGTTTTTCAAGACAAATCCTCAACTGAGTCATGTACAAAGTTTAGAAAATATGAGTCGTTTACACGTAATTTTGCATGAACGATAATCATCTTTAAAAAATCTAAAAAACGGCTCAACATTTTTTCTCTGATTTTTATCCAATAGAGCAAAGTACGCTTATCGTACGTAAAAAATCTGAAAACCGGGTTTAATTTTTTAATTTTTTTTCTTGAATAAGTACACTTATAAAAATTCATCTTTCTTCATTTGCGATGAACCCTCTTAATTTTCTAAAATTGAAAAGTATATGAGAAAAATCATATGACGACGTGTAAGCTGTTATATTACCAATAATTTGAGTTTTCCATTTTTCATAATGCCTTTTGAATTGTTTGTCCTCTTGGTGTTTGTTTGTTGGTTGTTTAGTAGGTAGTATTTTAATTTCTGCCTAGCAACTGAGGTAATAATAGTGATAATTATTCACATGCAGATATATAGTTATTTTTTCACTGATTTTAAACATAGGATTTCTATCTCCAATCCTATGCATACACTTGAAAAAGGATCTGAGTAGTTAAGAAGGTCCCGTCTTTTTGGCATCGGCTCCGTGGTTGGGCAGATGTCTGTATTTTTAATTATCCTCTGTTTTTAATATTCCCTCCTCTTGCTGATTTATTGACCGATGTCTTTTCTTTATGACGACTGACAAACGGATTCATTCTTCCAGTGATCACCGCACTACTCCCTCTCTATCACGCTATCGCCAAATGGCTACTTGAAACGTTTGAGCTACGTATTATCACGCGCACATAAGCTCCCTCCACCCACTTTCGCAGCTGGTTTCTCTCCGTTGCCCCCTCCAGAACAGCGTCTCCGGCGCGTTGGCTCCCGCACCTCTCCTTCACCATTCTCCAGAAAAACGGAGCATCACCAGTCACATTTTGTATTCATAAGTAGTTGCATACTCTTACGCCTTTAATCTGCACTACGTTCCCTGCGAGGGACCAGCCTTTTCAAAAGCGGCATTGATTATCACGGCGAGCAGGGAGGAAGGAAGGAGGGAAGGAAGGAAAGGAAGTAAGAAAAAGGAATGATAAGGCACTGAAGTAAAGGGTTAGGAGGGAAGAAATTTAAGGGCTTAGGGAGTGTTCCGTAATTTATTTGCCATCTAGTGAAAAAGTCTATAGTGGTCCTGTCAGAGGGCTGGAGTTTCTCCCTTAAGCTCCGTCTCCTCTTCCCCTCTTCCCTTCACACTTCCCCACGGTATAAAATAGATTGCATCGACAATACGATTTATACTGCGACAAAAAAGGGAACTTAAGAATAAGAGATGTGACTTATACCCGGACGAAGGTTTTAAACTTGGCCGGTGCGAGAGGGCCTGTTTCTTGGAGAGTTCTTCCAGAAAGGGCTCTCGTAAAAATGTTTTCATATATTCCCGCATTTTAGTGTTATTTGTGGGAAGCGATTTATGGGTATAGAGCAACTCTCCGTCCAGCTGTGGTTTCGCGCGCGGGTGTCGGCGGTGGGGGCGGCGGTCGAGTACATAAGTTGGCCGATCGATGACCTTGTTCCGTGGCAATGTTTACCTGCAGAGGAGCATAAAAGTGATTATTTATGTGCGAAGTTGGTGCTGCTGTCGTACCCGGGTCGCCGCGTGGCCCGAATGTCTCGCCGCTTTGTCTTCTGGGCGTCTGGGGAGATGGTGGTAGGGTTGGTGACGGCGGTGGTGGCGAAGGATGGGAACGTTGATGGTGGACGGGGGTGCGATAGCGAGAAAAGAGTGGGTGGCAACTGTGGCGTGGCGTGGCCTCACGTGGCGGGGGG
>BOPP01000068.1:2761645-2774306 GCA_017312745.1 Gryllus bimaculatus | reverse complement strand
TTAATTGTTACATACTTGTTACTTAATTGTTACATACTTGTTACTTAATTGTTACATACTTGTTACTTCATTGTTACATACTTGTTACATTGTTCGTTACATTTCGTTGCATGTTCGTTACATGTTCGCTACATGTTCGTCACATGTTCGTTACATGTACCTATTTTGTCGTTTTACTATATATACTTTTCCAGACTGTACTAACGTGCGGTGTTTTGTGTGTGTGCTGCAGGCGGCGCGGGCGCGTCCCCGCCCAGGCGCATGAGTCCTGCTGCCGGCGGCGCCCGCGACTCGGCATGGCGCACGCGTGGGCCTGCCTGCTCGCCCTCTGCAGCGGCGCGCTAGTCGGTGAGTGCGCCGGCGGGCGAGCCCCAGCCCCCAGCTCCCCCTCTCGCTCTGCGCCTCGAGGCACGAGTCCCCCCTAGCCGTCTCTCGGGACTCAACCTTGCAACGAGGCGTCGGTCTTTCTCCGAGAGTCTGCTGCTGAGCCTGGCAGCCGAAACTTATTGAACTGCTTCTTAGTAATCGGAGAGATGCTATAGAAGAAATGAGTGTGGAATGCGGTTTAATTTGTTTCCGTTCGATGTTATCTGATAAAAGTAATATTCAGGAATTTAAAGAACACACAGAGCTTCGTCTCTGTCTTCATCTGAATTTCTCCGGTGGTAAAGAGTAAATATTGGCAAGTAGTGGGACTTCTTGAGGTTTTAGTTATCAATCTGTTGTTTATTGGCATGATTGTCCTCATTGAGTTACTACGTACGGAAATTATTACCTTAGTTTCAATACACTTAAGGGATGTAAATAGCGATATGGTGTGTGCCAGCAGAGATATGCTTCCACGGCCCAGCAACCTGCTATTTCCGTGTCGAGATCCCTTAGATGCCTATCGGGGAACTTGTATTGTGAAGCAAGGCGTTGGACTTGAGTTGTACCCGAAAGCGAGTTTACAGCATCTCAGTAAACGGCAAGATGCAATGAAAGAAATTTACTGTGATAAGTTTCTGAACTTTCAAGTAGATTTTGTGTGATAAAGGTAGAGTGTTTGAAGTTATTTAAACTCTTACAGTGTGTAACTGATGTACCAAACGTGAAGGGTAGGAGATGTTCGACTTATCAAGTACTCTGTCGAATCAAGGTTTCAGTTGCCGAACAACATATTGTAAGCAATGCTGACCTGGGATTTTATTTACAGAATTCATGTTTGTGAAAACTTACATACGCTTAAAGTCATTTTAGTAACAGTGTGATCCCTGGTTCTCTAGACAAGATAAAAGTTTGTCCATGCTGTGAGAATACCATCTAATCTTTTGTGCCATGGAGACTTGCGTTACGAATTGTTCAAGATTTCCGCTGATCTCTGCCACGAGTCGGCACATGGTCGACGGCTGAACATGTTTCTCTTATCTACTCGGAATGATTCACCTTTCTTTCCCTTAGATTCTTCACTGTCAATTAATTTAGTTGTGATAAGAATGGTATTAGGTTATTTAAAAGAATTTAAGTGCAATTTCTGTTTTATCTGATAGGAACAGTAAAACCTATTGATTGCAATTTCTGTTTTATCTGAAAGGAACATTAAAACCTATTGAATGTTATTGAATATTTCTACTTCTCGAATTTTGAATGTCGACAATCCTGAGTAAGAGAATTTATAGGGAAGTATTTCACTCACCAAATTCTTACTCGAGAAATCTAATAAGCTTGGTAAAAGCCATTTAATCTCTTACGACACATGCTTGAACAGAAGGCGAAAGTTCGTTCATCCTTTTCTAATACTCTCTTCTATTAGGCATCACGTAATTGTATAGTCTCAATCGCTGATTGAGACTGTTCTTCTTTAATCCCTGAAGCCGAGATGCGCATCAGTTTCTGGTGAAAAAACCGTATGTTAGTAAAATAAGACACGCTATAAAATACGAGTGTATAATGTTTCAAATTTACTTACGGTTATGTCTTTGTCATGTCCGGGCTTACCGGGACTTGCTATGATAGCGACTCACAATGCCATTGTCAACGCGGCTTCGTATACGCTAGCGGCCTGGGTTGGTGACACAGAAAATGTGCTCCTTCTGGAGACCACTTCACAGCCACTTCGCCCCAGAGTCAACTCGGTTTCTTACAGAGAACCAACATTTGCTCTTTTACTACGCCTCAAGCGTTCTTTCCAGCACACCCTCCGACGTTTGTTGTTTGCCCTACCCCCACCTTGACCTAATGTTTCAGTGAGTTGGAATTACTAATTTTATTTACATCATTATGGTTAAAGTTTCCGGCCTTATCGTGTTCATAGGGAAGAAACAAGAAGGGAAATGAACACATCATAGACGATGTGGAGAGATATTGTAGCGTCAAGTTGGCTGAACTGCGGCAGGTGAGCGTTGGGGAAAGGTGAGCTAAGCTCACGTAGTTTGAAGCTGAGTAATAGCTATGGGCCGCCACGGCGTAGAAAAAGATGAAGATATTATTAAAATCGGGTGACCCATGGTACCGCGGACTGTTTCCTCAAGCAAAGTTGGTGTCATGTGGTAGTCTGTAAACCCACCCTCCCACGCTCAAGGACGATGGGGGTGAGCCGGTGGGTATAAAATTGGCCTAATCGCCTGTGGCAATGCCCTCTATGAATCGTATTGCAAGCCTGTGGCCATCTACACCGCATTGACGTAGTACAGCACAGAAATACAAGAATGAACTTAAGTTAGTTCAGAACAGAGTTCTGAGACTCATAGCTCGCCCTCCGTTTCTGAAACGACTGAAAATACTGAGGAAGTATTGATATTGATATTTCGTTCATTTTATTTCCGAGGTTTTATAATTGATTCACGAAATTACAAATTACTGTAATTACTATTACTCCTATATTCTAAACTAGTGCAGTATTGCTATCAATTCGTTGTTGATAACAACGTTGATTACACGATTATATTTCAAAAATGCACAGATGTGTTTCTGATAACAATCAGTCAGTAATCAAGAAACATATTAACTATTGGAGAGAAAGAATTGCAGAATACGAAATATTTTTCTGTCTAATATTTATTCAAATTGGCACTTAAATTGGTTCATTCCTTAAAAGAGCAGAATTTCTCTTTTCCAATGCGTTTGTTCACATCCTTTGGTGTTCTGATCGGTTCGCTGAAGACCATAATAGTAAGTTCTGTTCTGAGCGCTTATGCTGAGTAATGGAGTGACATAGTGATTAACTTGCTCTCGCCAAACATGAGCGGTTTTACGTTACATTTGTAAATAAAATTCAATATTTTTCATTAACCGAGAATGTTGATAGGTTGAACTAATTTTTAAATTAAAGTTTAAGGTTGAAAATTCGTTTAGTGGCCACGTCTATAACTAAGTTTCTACTACTAATCTATAAATATATTGTGATATGAGTCGAAAAAAATGGTTTCTTTCAAGGCAAATAAGCAAATAAATTAATACGATCTTTGGATAAGAGGGGATTAAGTCACTTTTATAGATGGATCTATTTAAAATATGAAAGTAATTGTTAGTATCAGTAAGTTGTTTTCGGTTATATATATTAATTGTCTTCTCTATGGAATAGGTCTTCCTGAAAATTTACGACATTTTTTTACTTGTTTTTGAATACGCTTTGCTTCTCGTTAGAACAATTCATAGGATTAGTTCACTTAAAGATTAGTTAATGATATACATTTAATATAAAGTAAATTCTAAAGGAATTCACTTTCTATATATTCTTTCAATAATATTCTTAGGAATATTTTTGTGAAACAAAACGTGATATTAAACGCAATCTGTTTGAAGCGTATCTCGTCGCTAAACCGTTGCGTGGCAGCTTTGAACTAGTGCGAGGAAAATACTTCCCGCAGAGCGCGCCAGTATGTTACGAGCAGCGAGCAGCCTGGTATCGCACCGTCCAAAAGTCACGCACTCGCGTCTCGCCCCGCCCCGTCCCACACCCTGCCCTCCCCCCTCCCGTCCCCCCTCCCAGCCCTCCCCACTCCACCCTCCCTCGCCCTTCCCGCAAAGCCCTCCCCCACCCTCCCTACCCGCCCGCCCCCCGCCCGCCCCGGGCGCTCTCTCACCGCCACAGCCGCACTCCCCGCCCAGCCCTTCCCAGCACCCCTCCCCATCCTGCCCTCCCCGCCCGCACCACCTTCTCCGTACCGCCCCCTCCACCTCGCCTTCCCCGCCCCGCCGTCCGCCCCGCGCGTCCCCGCCCATTCGCCAGCCCGACCACTAGCCCGCTCTTCCACCCACCGGCCCGCGCACTCGCCCATCCACCCAATCCACCCACTCAGCCAACTAGATGCCCGTAGTGGTGCCGCCCCCGCCTGCAAACGGCCTGACCCACGCCAGCGTCACGAAAGCTCAGCGAAGAGAGGGAAAAGAGAATTAAGAAGAGCCAAGGCGAAGGGCACCACCCTCTAATTCGGCTTTTGCTCTTTTCACCTCTGACCGACATGGGTCGGCGGGCTGGTGGGCGTCCATCAACGTCCTCTCTTTATTCATGCCTGTTCCCCTGTTCGTCATTCTTTCCTACGGATCTATAAATATCTGTTTCATTCGTCTTCTCTATGAGTTTTTTCTTCATACTAGTGTTTACTTCTTTTCTGTCTTTTCCTTTTTTTATCTACTCCCGTACTCTTATTCCTCTCCATATTTTCTCCCTTTCTTTTCACTTCTCTGACACATTTCTGTTACTTTTTACCACTTTCTTTCTTCCACTTATTCCTTTATTACCTTTCTATTCTTTCCTCATGTTTCGATCTTTCTCTTTACTATCACACTCAGTTTACTCCATCTCCTGCTTCTTTCTTAATTTTTTACAAATTTTTTAATTATATTTTTCCTTTTCTTTTTCCTAATCTCGTTTCCCTATTCTTACCTTCATTCTTTCAGTCCTTTACCCCACTTCTTCTTTCTGGTTTGCATATTGCATTCATTCCCACCACTGTCTCCGACCTTTTGAGATCCCTTTACTCTTTATTTATCCTTTATATTCTGGTACTTCTTATTTTATTCTTCTTCCTACGTTGTCAATTTGCTTTTCTGCATGCTTCTTGCTGTTCTGTCTCAATATATAGTTTATTTCCTTTTCTCATCTTCTTTCACTTTCTGATTCTCCTTTATTTATTCAACTGCGATTATAGTTCTTGTGAACTTCAGTTTAGGTATGACCGCGATTCCCCACATTACGGACTTAATTCGATCGAACCGTTGGTCTCACTTAAGAGTTTCGTTTCCCTCTTATTCAGGAAGCCGTATGTGTAGGTCAGCAAATGAGTTTTTGATGAGAAAACATAAAGTAAAAACGATTATGAAGTTAGGTAAACTCTTGAACTCAACTACTTCCTAGTTCAATTACGATACATTTTTCAGACCTTTTCTGTCTTGGCCAATCGTCATGAAATATTATTGTGAATGAAATTTGCATGTTGGGAAAAGTAAAGTTATTTAGGAAGTATAGAAGAGCATTAAAAATGCACGAGTAGAGTAAAATTCTTTAGCAATAATGGGAAAAGCACTAAAAGCCAACCAACTTAATTTCTTATTTTGCGGTTAATGATTTAAATAAACTATGCTTTCGATAGTTTGAAATTATTAATAATTTATATTTGAAATGTGTTTCTCATTTCTTCTTAAAATATTGCAGATTAGAAAAGTAAAAATGTTTTCCAAAACCTTACACAGTTCACATCTGCTTCCCTTGATATACTTCATTAATCAACATCATCCGCCGATTTCACATCGCGTCGGTAAAATAACAAATACTGAGACTAGAGTGTTTCGAGGAGACTATTTCGTGAAAGGAGAACAATAAAGCTATTCTGGCCTTCAAGAGAAAGATCTTTATTACGAATTGCAAATGCGAAGCTTTGCAAAGCGTCCAGATCAATTGTTCCTGGCACACACAGGAATTCCTGCACACGATAGAGTCCGGAGGTTAGTCACTTGCGTGACGGGCAGGTGTTCGTGTCTTTAGGTTGAGAGAGGCCAATGGCTGAGAGATGTGTGCTGAGCCAATAGAATTTTCGCCCTTAGTAATAATAAAATAATAAGAAGAACAATAATAAACCAACCGTCGTTCTACTTCACGTGCCAAACCACTGTGGCTTTTGGTGACTTTGAGAAGAGCCAACAATGTAGAATCAAAGAAAAAGGAAAATAATAGGAATTATGATGATGATTATGATAATAATAATAATAATAATAATAATAATAATAATAATAATAATAATAATACCGAACCAAAGATAGAAAAAAGATGCACAGCCAAAGGATGAAAGGAATATGGGCACAAAGAAAGGCTAAGAAACACATCTGAGTACTTTGCGAGGTCCCAATAGGGCTTATTCGCAAGAAAAAAGAGATGAAGAAGAATGATAATAAAAAAAGATGATACTTACTAATAAAATGAGCGTTGAGATATAGATATTGAAATGAATTTTACTACCTTAAGTTATACAAGATATTGTAGTTATACACCATTTTTAACCTTACAAAAAACTTTAAATGAAAAGCGTTAAATTAAGTTGAAAATAATAAAAATATTTTTCAGCATTTTTATTGTTTTTAGGATTTTTTCAAAGAATCTTTTGGGAATATATTAATTTAGATTGAACAACGAAATTTTTGACAATCAATATAAATGTAAATTTATTTAGTGAACTGTTTATGACTCTAGGTGGTTTCCCATGCGTTGGTCATTACAAAAAATGACGAGAGAAAAACTGATAATTGGGAAACTTCTCTCAAACATGTGTATGTTTTGAATTATAATTTACACAATTTGATTTAGGATAATCATAATATTTCCGAACTAATGCAACTAGCTAATGTATGAAAAGAAGAACCCCTTGGAGAAACATCTGAATAGAAATGCAGAAAATGTGTCAATGTATGGTATTTTCATTATATTGTAGTTTCAATATCCATATATAGCAGTCAATGTTGGCTACAAAACAATAATACTTGAATAGTACGTCTGAAAATAAGTTTTTGAACAGAAATAATTATTTATATTCGTTAAAACATGGCAAAATTAGAAGACGTGAGAGCGTTGCAATAGTTCTTTATGAAATAAATTTGAAATAACTATTGCACATTAAAATCTAAATCGAATGGAAAGCAGAAAAGATTGCCAAGAAAGGCATGGAAACGTTCGTAAATTGCGAGTCGGCTGCTGTCTCAAGAATGAGACGGAGAAATGTCTCCAAACAATTCAAACACTTATTGAAGGATTTTAATATAAAATATTTCAATTTTTGTAATCAAAGATCCATTTATCGGAGCTTGTATGGGACACAGATTTCAAAGATGAGTGCATGAACACAACTTTGGTATGTAAATTTAATAGCACTGGACTAAAATTTGAAGAGAAAATATTCACATGTTTTATTTGGAAGTGACAAAATGTTTGCTCTTATCAACTGTAAATATGTCAATTTTGTGGATCTCTGGGGGTGAAATAATTAACTATAGTGTTTGTTGTTTGTTTAAACCGTGCTGATTTTTACTTGTCCCCTGTATGAGTAGCTCGCGTATGTTCACACAATATTAAACGTTTATAAACGTTTTGAGAAACGCTACATTGATCTTATTATTGAGTATTATTGAGTATAAGTGAAGGTAAAAATGAAATAAATATTATTATTTACTGGAATGTAAAATATTTTTGGCATTTTCTCATTTCATATATTTTATTTATTTTTAGTTATTCTTATAAACAAAAACTCTCTTAGCCTATAGCAACAAATGAAGGAGATATAATTGAAGCCTCGTTACGACGAATCAAATAAGCAACAAACTAAGTCTGCGGTCACAAATGACATTAAAATAGTGGAGCAGGCGTTAAAATATTTCGAGAGAACTATGGATTCTAGATTTTACCACTGCTCTTACATCGTTGAATTTATGGTTCCTTACAGAGCCGCATCCTTCAAAGTAATAACAAATTTTAAGTTAATTTAAACAATCAGTATTGAAATATTCCGAACCTCTTTCAGCGCCTTCTGTAGGCGATAACTGCTACACCTGAAGATTCCGATCAGTTGGCCATTGACTAAGTTTTGTAAATAAACCCTTTGATTGCAGCACACTTAGTGGACGCACTGAGTGCTATGGACTTCCGTGTTATCTGTAGACAGATGCAAAGTAATAATTGTAGATTGGAGATGAACAAAAATCTTACAAGAAGATGGATATAAATAAGAGAAGAGATATATGCGCTCGAACATCAGTCAGATCTTTTATTTTGAAGAGAAGGTTATGCATCAAAGTATTTTCCAAAGGAGACTCCTAATTGTCGCCGATTTTTTGTTTATCTGAACACTTAAGTACTCGGAAAATATTCTCACTGCTAAGGGTCAGAATGTAACATTATAATTGATCTTGATTGCCCGGATGACACCGCGTCGAACCTTGTGGTGCCAACGTTTCAACCATCTTGTCGTGGTTTTTCTCAGGGCTGGTCTGCGCCAGGCGGCTTTATATATAGCTCACCACTCCGCTTTATATATGAGTTGGAGTAATGTGCAATTGGTTGAGTAGGACGTCATACTATTACTACTTTCTGGATACAACATGTAGCTTTAAACAGAAAAGACCTTACTTGATCTCAAGCTGAGTTTGGCCAGGTTGAGCTTTTTCAAAAAAGTGCAATTTTGAACTCAATAGAACAGAGTATTTTTGAGTTTTCTAGAAACTTCATCTGAAATCATTTAAACCACTACTACTCACAAATACAATTGTGTATAAAAAGGCCTATAATATAAATGCGATAATGGCGCAGAGATAATTGCAAAAATACTCTCCTGTATTTTTTGAAAAGTCAAAAGAATGCATAAAAATGGCGTTCAACCTCATGATATTCAGCCCATTTAGAACTATCTTTACGAAAGGTATACGTAGTTGTAGCAGTTTTTGAGATAAGCTTGTTTTTAATATTGTCCACATTTTATTCAAAATTGTACGAAACCTAATATTTTTAAAAAAATACGCATGACATATATTAAAGAACTAATTGTGGAAAACAAATTATATTTGAAAAAATGTCTTAATATTGTAGTTGTAGGAAAATGTCGAAAAAGCTTTGAAACTTCCAGGATATTTCAAATTTTTAGTTGACTCAAAGAAAATGCAATATTATATGCAAGTTTTTGTGCGTTTTTATTTGTCCGAAAAAATAAACCAAAATTTTGAGCCATTTTAAGAAAAGTTTGTAAATGTCGTGCACGCTTCATGTATTGTACCCCCCGAAAATCTAAATATCCATTTTAAATATAAAGAGCCGTGGTATCAGTCAGATCGATCAGGGAATGTAAAGTTGGGTGAAAATATAGTCTTGTGATTGATCCGCTAGTGGTATTCACAGCCGGACGAAGTTGTGGCAAATAACCTTCTACTAGTAAAAGCGGTTACTTTTAGGGCAGGCAGAGCTTACAGGATGTCAATTTTTAGCACTAATGCTAAAGGTGAGACGTGCGAATTGCTTTCATTAAACTGTGAATGCAACAAAGAAAACAATATTTTTTGTCTGGTTAGCTACTACAGATTATAATGCAACATAGTACGTAATTAGTTGATTTGTACACTTGAATTAAAAGAAAGGGAAAGTCAATAAGTCTGTCTAAAATAGTGTATGACTCGTGCGGTAAAAGTGATTTCATTTTGCTTGTAGGGTTGCGCCACACTCATATCAGACTCATGCCGCAACATTTTCTTCTCACTTAATAGAATTTTACTTTCATCTCTCGTATCATAAATAATTGCTTGAGATCAATGGCACACAAACCGCGGATTCTGACTACACAACGTGGTAGAAAAAGGTTTTGGAACAAGGTTTATCATTTTTTTGGTATGACTTGCCCTCGATAGAAGTTTTTTTCTGTCGAAAATTTACATTTTTCTGCCGCGGCATTGCAATACTTTTTCTTCACTACGTACGTAGTACGCGAGGAAGTAAATATAATTTATAATATTAATGAAATTAACGATTTGAATCACTTTCGCCGTAGATCATTTCAGACCCTAATGGTGCAACTGTGAACGAAATCTGTCCTGTAATGGGAAACAATTTTTGTGGCAAATTCCTACGTTGAGACAGTCTATTATGCATATAAAGACAAACCTTGATAAATTGCAGTTTCATTTCATTACCTGTTTTGATAAATCGAAATGTTATAACACGATTTGTTGATAAGTCGAAGAAATCTTTCTTTTCAGAGCCTCTTCAAAGACATGAAAGTTTGTAGGTTCGTCTTTGACGCTTCGTGCGTCACCTTTAAACATCCAGCGTTGAGGCGGATGGTGCTGCGTCGCCCCCCCGCCCGCCTTCCCCGCTTGCCTCACCCGCCCTCCCTCCTCCACCGCGCCAAGCTTCCCTTCCTTCTCCTGCCTCCTCTCCCCTTCTCCGCCATCCTCCCCCTTCCTCGCCCTCCTCACTCTCCTCCCCAATTCATCCCTCCACCTCTCTTTCCTTCCCGCTCCCTCACCCTCTTCATATACCCTCCTCCCCTCCTCTTCTCCCCTCCCTCTTCCTCCATCTTCTCTTCCTCTCTCTCCCTTCTCTCCTCTCCCTCTCTCATCCCCTTTCTCCCTGCCTCTTCATCCTCCCCCCTCCCCCTTCCTTCCTCTCTCCTCTCCTCTCCTCCATCCCCTCCTCTCCTCCTCCCTCTCCCTCCCCTCTCCCACCCTCCTCCCTCCCCCCTCTTCATACCCTTCCTCCCTCCTCTCCTTCTTTCTACTCCTCCCCTCCCGCTTCCCAGACACCGCCCCTGCCACCCCTACGCGCGCCTCGCGACTTCCACGCTACGCCAGAGGCTTCACTCCCTCCCTCGCCTCTGTCCCACCCCTCCTCTCGGCTTCCCCCCCCCCGCTCGCACCGCATCCGACGCGCTGTGGTGTGCAGTGCTTCTGCGGCCTCGATGATTAATCCCAGCGAGGCTTCTACTGTTCCGCTCTGCCACTGCCGCCGCCACGCGCGCCGAGCCTCCAGGTAGCCTTTCGTCCCTTCTTCGCTCCCTTTGCTGACACCGTGACCTCCGCTCGGCGGGCCGCTGCTGGTGAGCACCGCGTAGTTGCGCCTCATTATGCTCCGTGACGCCTTCGTTGCCTCTCAAGGTCATAATGACGACTTCGCTACATTTTATTGTTTACTATAATGTGCACTGTATTGTTCCGTCGAAATCGTTTGCAGAAAAAGCTTTATATTTGCCCGTAAAACAAAAAACCTTATTGTTCATAGCTTTTTCAGACTTAACGATAGTTTTGATTTATTCTGTTTCGTTGCGGTATTTTTGAGCGAGTCATATGGTTTAATATTTTTCACGCACAAACTCTACTACAGTCACGCAATTAATCATTATCGTTCTCCACCTTTTTTATTTTCTGTATAGCATCTTGTTCATTTTTTCTTTTGATTACCTCTTTTTATTCTTTGCATTTCCTGTCTAATACTTTTTTATTACTATTAATTGCCAGTGTTCATGATCTGTTTTCTTATTTATGGTCTTTTTTCCACTACTTTCCTTATCTGATTCGTTGCTTTCTTATTATTATTATTATTATTATTATTATTATTATTATTATTATTATTATTCTCCCCTTCATTTTGGTATGATCCTTCTTTCCAAATTTTGAAATGCTTGGTCTCAATGTTTCCAGATTTCGAGTGATTCCTTCTTCACGCACGTACCTTATTTAGAATTCGCATTCCATCTCTATTTTTCGACTGATTTTTTCTTTGTTTTATTTGCAGCTACTTCACCTTCTTACAATATCACTTTGCTCATGCTGTCCACAATTATTACATGCCTCCTCATATTCCTAAAATAGACCAAACCGTCCCCTTGTAGCTATCACGCCTTCTACTTTTTGCTCCTCATTCTCCTAGTTTTCATTATTATCACCGCATTCTCCCTGCTTGTTCTTTTTCGTGTTTTTTCTGTCAGTCTGCCTCTTCTGTTTTTTCACATAACACTTCTGACACCTCATCCCTCCTTGATTTCCAGTTGCCCTGCACTTCATCACTCCCACCACATTCTTTCTCTATTTCCTCAATATTCACCTACGTTCACCCTCCCTCTTTTGTCTTATCCACCCCTTTGGCCTTTTCTTCAATCAATCAGATATCCTCATCCTCCATCCCCACCCATCTTAATCTTTGTCCATCCCTCACACCTGGGTGTCATACATAATGTCATACATCCTCCTTCCATTCATTCTCCATCCCACCCACCTCCCCCTTCACCATAACTTCCGCGCCATCTCTACTTCTCTCCATATCCTACCTCTTCTTCATACTACCTTCTTATTTACACTTCTCCTACCTACCTTCTTTTAATCTTCTTCCCACTCCTCACTTTCATCAGCCCTCCTCTCATTTCCTACTTACCGTCTCCTCATTCCTTCTCGCCTCCTGTTTCGTTCTACCCTTCTATCTCCTCCCGTTCTCCCACTTCGCCCCCTCTACCGCCCTTTGTCTCGCATTTCCATCCCCACCCGCCTCCTGCTACCCTCAACCCCCGTTCCCCGGGGCTCTGGCGGGCTCCTCGCGTTGCCTTCTCGCGAATCCGTAGCCAGCCGCGGTCGATCTGCTTCGTTAGCGTCGCGTGCCGGAAGTCGGCAGGCTTCCGGCGTGACGTCAGAGGCGCGGGGCGGGGCGGGGCGGGGCGGGCCG
>BOPP01000068.1:2740587-2761639 GCA_017312745.1 Gryllus bimaculatus | reverse complement strand
ACCGCGCGCTGTGCCGCGGGCGCGCGCGAGGGTGGGTGGGTTCGGCAGGATTCGTTCTGTTCCCTGTGCAAAGGCCACGTCGCGTCGTCTGACTCGCAAATGAAATGAGCACATTCGGAATCGGAGCTTCAAAGGAAGCGCAGTCCGCGATACAAGAGTGTTTTCAAAGTTTTCCGTATTCTTGAAGCAAATTACACATATTCAAGCTCTGTGTAGTTCGTGGAGTCGCGTACTGGGAAAGTGCGATAAGTAAGATTAGTCTCGAGAGAAACTGAGAAAGTTTTTAAAGCTGGGAAATATTCAAGGGGAAGAAGATGAATGTATAATGAAGAATTTCCTTGTATACGGATGTAAGTTTCTAGAAATGACGGTTCCGTGGGATAAGTCTGACTCATCTCATGAGATACATCAGATACAAGGATCGTGCTGTAGAATTGTTACTTATGGTTTAAAGCTCCACATTACTACATTTAGCAATACAGGAAGTTACCGAAACAACATGGTTTTAAAAGTATTAGAGGTGTAAATATTTGAGTATTATTTTTAAAAATATATTTGACCTAATTACGCTAGATAAAATTAAAATTGTCAGTAGTTCTGGGAGTAATATAGTCATATACGTATTTGAATTTCTCTTATATGATTTTATTAATCGTGTATTAAAAATCTACTTTAATCGTTACCTCACAGAGTTTCTTCTTTTGCAATAGTCTCCCTGTTTAATTTCACTCCCTTAAGGGTAATTTTTGACGGGTATACTCATGTTTTAAATCTTTGAAAGCTGATAATAATTCACATTAGAATATGCTAGTACTTTCAATATAATTCTGAACTAAATATTGCACAAAAATCTATATCTGCATTCACCTGTGGTTTTGAGTGTTCCTTTAATCAATCAAAAAAATTTCCAACTAAATTATTACCTACAAGACTAGTATTACGCACCTACATTATTTCCCACAACATCGACAAATTCCTCCTGTCATCAATCTTTCAAAAATTTGGATCGTCAATGGCGATGTCCAGAAATTTCGAAATGTTCTATTCTTGTGATGCGGTTTTACGCACGTATTCCTCAAAGTGTTTCTTCCATATGATCTTTGATATATTTTTAATTTTCCATTGTCTTATGTAAAGATAAAATTTTTATATTTCTAGCATAACTGCTGTCACATTTTCAAATAAACAGGGTTATTATTTCTTCAGCTGTATAAACGATTAGACGAACACAGTAAACGAGCAGAAAACATAAATTTAAATATTTTTTGACATACAAATATTGATGTTTTTAAACAACAAAAACACTGTAACACTGGGTAATTATTTTTTTATGCGTAGACCCCCACTGTAGTATTTGAATTTTATTCATAAAATGGTATACGTCATAATAAATGGAACGTTGCCTAGTGAAAATATCGAATTGCAATTTTACAATCTATCGTGCGTTCTAGACAAGGGCTGCTTGAGAGGGTAGACCACCTGTCGAGTTCTTGCCAAGCTCTTGTCTGCAGGCAATTGGTGTAGCCCGCTGCTTGTCGAGTCTGCACCACGGTAGGAATGGGAAGGGGAGAGGTGGTTCTCGAACGCGATCAGCTCTAGTCTAGTGAAAGGCGAGTGAACCGCGGTCAACTGCAGCGGGAGACAGTGTATATTTCGACCCGAATTCTTGCATTTGAGTAGCCCTGTTCTAAACCACTGCGGATTATTACACTTAATTAAAATTAATGAACCCAGTATAACTGAGGGGTGTCGTGTATAAAACTTTTAGATATTTCAACCCCCATAGTACGAGTTCATATTGAACAATTTGATGAATTACGTACTTTGAACAACGCGCTAATTAGAAGACAAATCGATATTGTAGCTCTTTCTTCTCTCCTCTAAAGCTTTGGGCATTTTCTGCAAACACATTGTAAGATCTTGACAGATTTCAAGGATGAAAATTGGGAAAACGATTTAAATAGAAGATTACTTTCAATGTTCCAGACTGATTTCAACTATGACATCTTCTACACTTCTCCTCACGCGAAATAATCTTCAAAGTGGATGAAACTCTAGAAAACTACATGCAACGATCAGTATAAGCGATATGCTGTCTCTGCCATGTTTGGTAGAATAACATTCAGGATATTCCTATCGTCCTGGCGATAACATAATGAACTGCGTACTTGAATATATATAAAAAAGAAATGCATAAACGAAAAGTATTTAATCACACTTAACTCTTCTAATAACATTATGTGCTAAATGTTCTCATGGTTGAGAGAGTAAGTGTGCCTGTTGGAACGGCGAATTTGAATCGAGCCCTTTCGACGCGACACGTCCTCTCCACGACACCTTCTGTATTTTCCCCGCGCTCCAGAGGAATCTTCGAAGCGAGCGAAAGTGCAAGCGGCGACAGAACTAAGCGGCTCGCGCTGTCTCGGCCATTTTTATGCAAATCGCGGCGCGGGGGCTCGGGTCGTGCGCCGTGCATTAGCCGCGGCCGCGCGGAAGAAAAAACAAGATTTATAAGCGCCACTTAGCTGCCGCCGCCCGCGGGCCCCCGGGGAATAATGGGGCGCTAATGGCGGAGCCAGCCCAGGTGGCGCGGGGCGGCGGGGGGGGGGTGGCGGCCGGCCCCGGGGGGGCGGCGGTGGGTTGTCGGGGGCGACGGGGCGGAAGGTGGCCGCGGGGGCGGCGGGGTGGCGGGGCGGCGGGGGCGGCGGGGCGCCGGGCGGGGAGGACGGCGAGAGTCAAAGGGGATGCGCTCTCCCTGGAAACGTTCGTTCCGAATAGTGCTCTACTGCAAGTATTGCTGATCTGAAAGCGGATATACATTACCAATAGTTTTGAACCTCAGTTTTTATTTAATAGGTAATTGTTATTACAAATATAAATGGCATAACGTGAAACTATTTCGCCAACCCGATGGCTTGTATGTTATTACAATACCTACATATTAAAATATTCTAAACTTTGGAATTTTGGCATTCAATTTAATGATCTCTCCATCGCATGAAAAGCGCGGAAATCTTGATTTTGAACCTCAATACTGAACGTAAAGTATGTATATTGAAAAATGGAAATGTCTGTGAGTGATTTCAAAAGAACTATAACTAGTTTTGTAAGCCTATAATATTGTACAAGATATAGAAACGTATTAATTTTTATCTAGCCGTGTGTATATTCTTTCCAGGCTTAATTTTACGTCTTAAGTAACATTAATAGACTGACAGAGTTCTTTTACTTCACAGGCATTATTAGGCAATTTTTTATCATTATTTTTATATTAAATAGAGAAGAGTGATTCTTTCTTGTACAAATGTGTAATTGTATTCGAATATTTAATAAAATGTTGAACTCGTTTCTTTAAAATTTAAAACAAAATGTTTCATGAGAATTCTACACTTACCTGTCGTTTCTACTCCTTAACGCCGAAGAGAAATGTAAAGTAAACCAGTTTTTGTGAGTATCTTAGACCGAGGACCCATTTAGAACCGTCTTAACCCTCTTAGGAGCACACGTATGCTGATATAATTCCATCTAGATAGAACGCTTGTGTTCAGAAAATATCACGTTTTTCTGAAAAATATTTGTGAACTTTGAGAATTAATATGTACTCTGTTAAGCGACTTTTAAATAATTCCAACAATTTTACATTAGGTGAAATTGAAAAATTACTTACAAATTTTAAATATATTTTCTTCGTGAACACATAAATGTTCACACTCGTAAGTTTGTGAACATAAGAACACAAGTGCAATCCCGTGTTGTGTACTTCTGAAAATTAAAAATACTCTTATATCTTATTTGCTATATGAGGTGAGTGGTGAACAAAACTGTGAAGAAATCTCTCTCTATATATTTTAATTTCATAAATAAATAGACCTGAAGTGAAACCAAAAACATTTATGAATAATTTTCTTTTGCATTCAGCATGCAATATCAAACTTCATTTTAGAATTAGTTACATTGTAGTAATTGGTTATAGATAGATAGCTTGAGGCACTAATATCATACACCAGCATACTACTCTTTAAAAGAAGTCAAAACCAAAAAATATTTTTGCGTGAAGCGATGTAAATATTCTACAACGTAAACAGTAAGTGTCTCTAGTTTGTCACCGCCGCATTGTTCGAGACCTCCTACCGAACTGCAACCAAAACAATTTCCATTCTCGGATATAGGAGCACGCGCGTGACGGCTTCTATATCCGGGCTCTCTGGCGGGCACTTCCGACGACGCCAGCAACTTCCTCTTCCGGGCAGATATTTTCGCCCGTCGCTGCCGCGTCGGCGCTCGTCCTGGCACGCGAGCTGATCGTCGA
Source organism: Gryllus bimaculatus (assembly GCA_017312745.1). Lineage (NCBI taxonomy): Eukaryota > Metazoa > Arthropoda > Insecta > Orthoptera > Gryllidae > Gryllus > Gryllus bimaculatus. The sequence continues at coordinate 2,757,330 of BOPP01000068.1, read as the reverse complement.
TGGCGGAGGCGGACGCGGAGGCGGGCGTGTGTCAACATGGGTGATGCTCGACTGTTCACACGCGCCGGAAATGAAATTTCGCGCCCGCGTTCAGATACGCGACTCCGCGCCACTGGCGCCGCCCCCGATTCAAAAATAATAAAAATAAACTAGCTTTTTTCTCGATGAGCAAGTTACGGTTATGTGTAATGTTTGGAGACGTGTTAAAAAATATATTACACTTATTAAATAAACGGTCTCACAATTCCGTGGTCACAAAATAAAGTTAAGTCAAAAATCTTAGTTTGGAGAAAACAAGTGTTACATTATTAAGTTGCCTATATTTCCCGACGCCGAGCTAAATTTATGAACGTGTTTTTGTCGTGAAGGAGGCAACTTTTCTATTTGGCAATTTGACTACAATAAATTATAGATACTTGACTTAGTTTCAGTATCTAAATCAATTTCGCTAAAAATTGACTTGCTGTCCTATTGATCACAGAAATATTTCCACCTTACATGGCCCTAAACTTATTCTTTCTATGTTTCTACATCCCTTAGTATCTTATGGCCAGATATATTATACGTGTGACAATAATTTTACCCTAGTTTTGTTCATGCTTCTAGATTGTGGGTGCACTCCTTACCGTGCCTTGTTTCATTGCCTGTGCTACTAGTTTTTAGCACTTAAAGTGCAATTGAAAGGATATTCATTTTTGAAACATTATTAATTTCCAGCAAGTATGAGTCACAATTCCAAATATTTTCGGAAGTTTTGCGTCTAACGAAATGATAAATATAACATGGCTAAAAGCTTCATATTTTTTTCCGATCTATGGACACACGGAAAATTATTAGTATAGATAGTAGATATTGATGAGATACGATTCAGAAAAAGGTTAGATGCGTGGAAAATGATGGTTGTTACTGCATTTGTATTTTCCGTAAATTTGGTTTTTATATATCCTTGTAAATGACGCTATCGCTTGAAGCCATGGCTGAATTTTGCGGAATGCGTTGTTCACAGTCTGCCGCAAGGAATTTATTAGAACCTTTATTGTACGTTTCATGTAATAGAGTAAAATACATCGAAAATTGGTACGTATTTTCATTTCAGAAATTATATATCCTTAAATTCCTGAACTTGTTAATAATGTTTATTTGAAATTAAGATAGTTGAAATGAGATTACACATCCTTAATTGTAACGTTCTTGGTTTTTTACATTCAACTTTTTCTAATATTGAAATGATAGAAGTGATTTTGATATATTATTATGATAAATGAATTTTTGTTCAGTACCTGTTTACTACCTTATTGAAGGCAAACATTCAAGGTGCTCGTATCTGCATATGATACAATTACCGAAAGTATTTGCAGGAAACTTAAAATTTCGCCTTTACTACCTCGCAATAGAACCTTTTGTTAGCTATATGCATGTTTGAAATATTTATCAGCGAAAGGGAATCTAGTTTTCAGAAAAATTTGCAATTCTTATTGTTAGAAATGTCATTTAAAACGTGGTCAGGTGTCTTAAGAATTTGTTTAGCACTGTCAAATTTTATTATCAAAAGTAATATTTAACAATGTTTAATTATTCATTACTCGTAATTAGTAGTTTAATAGAATTTAATGGTGTTATCAATACATCCGTTATCAAAATAATCGTGTACTTGTCTGATTATCATATCCAAATTCTGGAATCCTATCAGCCGGTATCTACCAGTACACTAGTCCCCACCAGAAAAAGGGAGTCAACCATTAGATTGAGACAGACAAGATTGAAGTTACAGAAGAGTTCAAGTTTCTGAAAAAACAAAACAACAACTAACAACGTTCTGTCTGTATTGTGCAATTAATTATACTAAAACCGAAAAGGCTGCCATCTACAGCATTCGTAATGTACCCAGTCCTAACAATCGCAATCCAAAAATATAATCAGTGAAACGAACTCGAACATTTAAAGAAAAAAGAGCACACTCCATTCCAAACACGTTTGCGCGGCTCGTGTCATTTTTATCACGTCTCCCAGGCACGAGGCCGCCGCCGCCGCACCACCCGGGAAAAAAGAAAAAAAAGATTAATTACCGGAATTCCCCTTTTGGGGGATTTAAAGAAAAAGGTTTTAAATTAAAAGTCACTTTGTTAATAAACTGGAATCGTAAATTTTAAAAATAATGGCAAAAGTCATTGTTTTTTTTTTTTAGTAATCAGTAAGTTTTTTGTTTTCCCGTTTATATATAGTTAATTGTCCTTTCTCTATGGAATTAGGTCTCCTGGCAAAAATTTACGACATTTTTTTTACTTGTTTTTTGAAATATCGCTTTTGCTTCTCGTTTAGAAACAATTCAATAGGATGTTAGTTCCACTTACCAAATTATTAGTGTTAATGATATACATTTAATATAAAGTAAATTTCTAAGGAATTCACTTTCTATATATTCTTCAATAATAATCTTAGCGAATATTTTTGTGAAACAAAAACGTGATATTTAAACGCATCTGTTTGAAAGCGTAATCTCGTCGCTAAACCGGTTGCGTGCAGCTTTGAACTAATGTGGCGCAGGAAAATCTTCCCGCAGAACGGGCGCCACCGGTACTGTTACGAGCAGCGGAGCAGCCCTGGTATCGCACCGTCCAATAAGTCACAGCATCTCGGCGTCTGCCCCGCCCCGTCCCACAACCTGCCTCCCCTCCGCGTCCCCTCGCCCTGCCCGCCCTCCACTCCACCCTCCTCGCCCTCCCGAAAGCCCCTCTCCACCCTCCTACCCGCCCGCCCGCCCGCGCCACCCGCCCCGTGGCGCTCTTCGCGCTACCAGCCAACCGCACTTCCTCCGCCCAGCCCTTCCCATCACAGCCCTCCCATGCCTGCCATCCTCCCGCCCCCGCGACCACCTCTCGTACCGCCCCATCACCTCTGCTTCCCCGCCCCGCCGCCGTCCCGTCCCCGCCCATTCGCCAGCCTCTAACCACTACAACCCTCTTCCACCCACCGGCCCCGCCTCGCCATCCACCAAATCCACCCACCAGCCACTAGATGCCCGTATGTGGTGCCGTCCCCCGCCTGCTAAACGGCCTGACCCACGCCAGCGTCCACAAAAGCCAGCGAAGAGAGGGGAAAAAGGAATTAAGAAAGAGCCAATGGGGCGAAGGGCATCACCCTCTACATCGGCTTTTGCTCTTTTCACCCTGACCTACCATGGGCGGCGGGCTGGTGGGCGTCCATGCGAAACGTCCTCTCTTTATTCATTGGCCTGTTCCCTGTTCTTCAATTCTTTCTACGGATCTTAAAATATCTGTTTGCATTCGTCTTCTTCTAATATTTTGTTTCTTCATACTAGTGTTTTACTTCTTTTCTGATCTGTTTCCTTTTTTTATTCTACTCCCGTACTCTTATTGCCTCTCCATATTTTTCTCCCTCTTTCCTTTTTTCACTTCTCTGACACCATTCTGTTATTTTTTACCACTTCTTTCTCACTTATTCCTTTATTACCTTTCTCATTCTTTCCTCCTGTTTCGATCTTTTCTTTACTATCACACTCACTTTACTCCATCCCTGCTTCTTTCTTAATTTTAACAAATTTTTTAATTCATATTTTTCCTTTCTTTTCCTAATCTCCGTTTCCGCTATTCTTAACCTTTGCATATCTTCATGCTCCTTTTACCCCACTTCTTCCTTTCTGGTTTGCATATTGATTCATTCCCACCACTGTCTCCGACCTTTTGAGATCCGTTTACCCTTTATTTATCCTTTTATATTCCTGGTACTTCTTAAATTTATTTCTTCTTCACGTTGTCAATTTGCTTTTTCTGCAATTGCTGTCTTGCTGTTTTGTCTCATATATAGTTTAATTCCTTTTCTCGATCTTCTTGTCAACTTCCTGTTTCTCCGTTATTTTATGTCAACTGCGATTATCGGTTCTTGTGAACTTGCAGTTTAGGTATGACCGCGATTCCCCACATTACGGACTTAATTCGATCGAACCGTTGGTCTCACTTAAGAGTTTGTTCCTTCCTTATTCAGGAAGCCGTAAATGTGTAGGTCAGCAAATGAGTTTTTTTATGAGGAAAAACATAAAGTAAAAACGATTTATGAAGTTAGGTAAACTCTTGAACCTCAACTACTTTCCTAGTTCAATTAAGATACATTTTTCAGACCTTTTCTGTCTTGGCCATCGTCATGAAATATTATTGTGAATGAAATTTGCATGTTGGGCAAAAGTAAAGTAATTTAGGATAAGTAATAGAAAGCATTTAAAAACTTGCACGAGTAGAGTAAAATTCCTTAGCAATAATGGGAAAAGCACTCAAAGCCAACCACACTTTAATTCTTATTTTGCGGTTAAGATTTAAAATAAACTATCTGTCGATAGTTTGAAATTAATTAATAATTTATTTGAAGGTGTTTTCTCATTTCTTCTTAAAATATTTGGCAATGATTAGAAAAGTAAAAAATGTTTTCCAAAAACCGTTACACATTCAGACATCTGCTTCCCCTTGATATACTTCATTTAATCAACAATCATCCCGCCGATTTCACATCGCGTCGGTAAAAAGAATAACAAATTACTGAGGACTAGAGTGTTTTGCGAGGAGCACTTATTTCGTGAAAGGAGAAACAATAAAAGCTATTCTGGCTTCAAGAGAAAGATCTTTTATTCACGAATTGCCCATGCGAAGCTTTGCAAAGCGGTCCAGATCAATTGTTCTGGCACACACAGGAATTGCCCTGCACACGATAGAGTCGGAGGTTAGTCACTTGCGTGACGGGCCACGGTGTTCGTGTCTTTAGGTTCAGAGAGGGCCAATGGCTTGAGAGATGTGTGCTGTAGCCAATAGAAATTTTCGCCTTAGTAATAATAAAATAATAAGAAGAACAATAATAAACCAACGCGTCGTTCTACTTCACGTGCAAACCACTGTGGCTTTTGGTGACTTTGAGAAGAGCCAACAATGTAGAATCAAAGAAAAATGAAAGGAAATAATAGGAATGTATGATATGATTATGATAATATAATAATAATAATAATATACTAATAATATAATATACCGACCAAAGATAGAAAAAAAGATGCAGCAGCCAAAGGATGAATAGAATATGGGCACTAAAGAAAGGGCTATCAAGCACATCTGAGGTACTTTTGCGAGTCCCAATAGGGCTTATTTCGCAAGAAAAAAGAGATGAAAGAAGAAATGGATATAAAACAAGATGATACTTATACTAAATAAAATGGAGCGTTGAGGCCTATAGATTTGAAATGAATTTACTAAGCCTTAAGTTATAACAAGATATTGTAGGTATACCCATTTTTTTAACCTTACAAAAAAACCTTAGAATGAAAAGCGTAAATTCAGTTGGAAAATAATAAAACTATTTTCAGCATTTGTATTGTTTTTAGGATTTTTCAAAGAATCTTTTGGGAATCATATAATGTTAGATTGAACAACCGAAGTTTTTGACAATCAATATAAATGTAAGATTATTTAGTGACCTGTTTATGACTCTAGTGGTTTCCCATGCTGGGTCATTACTAAAAAATTGACGAGAGAAAAAGCTGATAATTGGTGAAACTTCTCTCAACATTGGTATGTTTTGGATTAAAATTTAACAATTTGGATTTAGGATAATCATGAATATTCCGAACTAGATGCAACTCTAGCTATTAATGAAAAGAAGAACCCCATGGGAAAACACTGAATAGAAATGCAGAAAATGTGTCAATGTATGGTATGTTTATTATATTGTATTTCCACTATCCATAATAATATGCAGTCAAATGTTGGCTACAAAAATAAATAACTTGAATAGTACGTCTGAAAATAAGCTTTTTGAACAGTAATAATTAGTTATATTCGTTAAAAATGGCAAAATTAGAAGACGTGAGAGCGTTGCGAATAGTCTTTATTGAATATAAATTTTGAAATAACTATTGCACATTAAAATGCTAAATCGAATGGGAAAGCAGAAAAGATTGCCAGGAAGGCATGGAAACGTTCGTAAATTGCGAGTCGGCCTGTGTCCTCAGAATGAGACGGAGAAAGTGTCTCCAACCAATTCAAACACTTATTGAAGGTATTTTAATATAAATATTTTCAATTTTTGTAATCAAAGATCGCATTTATTCGAGCTTGTATGGACACAGATTTCAAAGATGAGTGCATGAACACAACTTTGGTATGTAAATTTAAATAGCACTGGACTGGAAATTTTGAACAGAAAATATTCAACATGTTTATTTGGAAGTGAACAAATATGTTTTTGCTCTTACTACTGTAATATATGTAAATTTTGTGGAATCTCTGGGGGTGAAATAATTAACTATAGTGTTTGTTGTTTGTTGAGAACTGTGCTGATTTTTATTGTCCCCTGTATGAGTAGCTCGCGCTATATGTTTCACACAATATTAACGTTTATAATCGTTTTGAGAAACGCTACATTGATTCTTTATTATTGAAGTATTATTGAGTATAAGTGAAGTAAAAATGAAATAAATTATTATTATTTACTGGAATGTAAAATATTTTGGCATTTTCTCATTCATATATTTATTTATTTTAGTTATTCTTATAAACAAAAACTCTCCTTAGCTATAGCAACAAATGAAGGAGAAATAATTGAAAGCATCGTTAACGACGAATCCAATAAGCAACAGAACTAAGTCTGCGGTCACAATGACATTAAAATAAGTGGAGCAGGCGTTAAAATATGGCGAGAGAAACTATGGATCTAGATTTTACCAACTGCTCTTACATCGGTTGAATTTATGTTCCTACAGAGCCGCATCCTTCAAAGTAGATAACAAATTTTAAGTTAATTAAACAATCAAGTATGAAATATTCGAACCTCTTTCAGCGCTTCGTAGGCGATACTGCTACACCTGAAGATTCCGATCAGTTGGCCATTGACTAAAGTTTGAAATAAACCCTTGATTGCAGGCACTTAGTGGACGCCACTGAGTGCTATGGACTTCCGTGTTATCTGTAGACAGATGCAAAAGTAATGAATTGTTGATTGGAGATGAACAAAAAGTCTTACAGAGAAGATGGGATATATAATCGAGAAGAGATATTATGCGCTCGAACATCACAGATCTTTTATTTGAAAGAAGAGGTTATGCATCAAAGTATTTTCGCAAAGGAACTCCTATTGTTCGCCGATTTTTTGTTATCTGAACAGCTTAAGTACCGGAAAATATTCTCACGCTAAGGGTCAGAATCGTAAGCTTATAATTGATCATGTGATGCCCGGATGACACCTGCGCGAACCTTGTTGTGCAAGTTCACCATCTGTGTCGTGGTTTTTTTCTCAGGGCTGGTTGCGCCAGCGCGGCTTATATATAGCTCAGCCACTCCGCTTATATATGAGTTGGGAGTAGATGTGCAATTGGTTGAGTAGGCAACGTCCATATATATTACTACTTCTCTGGATACAACATGTAGCTTAAAACAGGAAAAGACGCTTACTTGATCTCAAGCTGAGTTTGGCCAGGTTGAGCTTTTTCAAAAAGTGCAATTTTGAACGCAATAGAACAGAGTATTTTGGAGTTTTCTTAGAACTTCATGCTGAAATAATTTAAACCACTACTACTCACAAATACCATTGTGTATAAGAAAGCCTATACATAAAATGCGATAATGGCTGCCAGAGATAATTGCAAACAAAAATACTCTCTGCTGTATTTTTTTGAAAAGTCAAAAGAATGCATAAATGGCGTCCACCCTCATGATATTCAGCCCATTAGAACTATCTTTACGAAAGGTATACGTAGTTGTAAGAGTTTTTGAAGATAAGCTTGGTTTTAATATTGTCCACTATATTATTTCAAATTGTACGAATCCTTATTATTTTTTTAAAAAAAATACGCAATGACATATATTAAAGAACTAATAGTGGAAAACACAATTAATTTTGAAAAAAATGTCTAAATATTGTAGTTGTAGGAATAATGTCGAAAAAGCTTTTGAAACTTCCAGAATATTCAAATTTTAAGTTGACTCAAAAGAAAATGCAATATATATGCTAAGTTTTTTTGTGCGTTTTTTTATTTGTCCGAATACATTAAACGCAAACATTTTTGAGCATTTTAAGAAAAGTTTTTGTAAATGTCGTGCACGCTTCATGTATGTAACCCCGCGAAATCTAAATATCCATTTATAATACTATTAAGAGCCGTGGTATCAGTCAGCTCGATCAGGGAATTGTAAAGTTGGGTGATAACGTATAGTCCTTGTGATTGATCCGCTAGTGGTATTCACAGCCGGACGAAGTTTTGTGGGCAATAACCTTCACAGTAAAGCGGTTTACTGTTTAGGGCAGACCCAGAGCTTACCAGGAAATGTCAATTTTAGCTACTAATTGCTAAATAGGTGAGACGTGCGAATTGGCCTTTCATTTAAACTGTGATGCAACAAGAAAAACAATATTTTTTGTCTGGTCAACTACACAGATTATATGCAAACATAGTACGTAATTAAGTTGCTTGTCACACATTGAATAAAAAGAAGGGGAAGTAAATAAGTCTGTCTAAATAGTGTATGACTCGTGCGGTAAAAGTGATTTCATTTTGCTTGTAGGGTTGCGCCACACTCATATCAGTCTCATGCCGCACACATTTCTTCTCACTTAATCAGAATTTTACTTTCATCTCTCGTATCATAAATTAATTGCTTAGATCAAATTGGCACACCAAAACGTCGCGGATTCTGAATTACACAACGTGGTAGAAAAAGGTTTTGGAACAAGGTTTTAATCAATTTTTTGGTATGACTTGCCTCGATAGAAGTTTTTTCTGTCGAAATTTACATTTTCTGCCCGCGCATTGGCAATACTTTTTCTTCACTACGTACTGTAAGTGACGCGAGGAAGTAAATATAATTTTATAATATTAAGAAATTAAATGAATTGGAAATCATTTTCGCTCGTAGATCATTCAGACCCTAATGGTGCAACTGTGGAACGAATCTGTCTGTAATGGGAAACAATTTTGTGGCAAATTCTACGTTGAGACATTGCATTATGCATATAAAGCAAACCTGATAATTGCAGTTTCATTTTCATTACCTGGTTTTGATAACTCGAATTGTTATAACACGATTTGTTTTGATAAGTCGGAAGAAATCTTTCTTTCAGAGCTCTTCCAAAGACATGAAAGTTTGTAGGTTTCGTCTTGGAAACGCTTCGTGCGTCCACCTTTAAACATCCAGCGTTGAGGCGGATGTGCTTAGCGTCGCCCCCCCGCCCCCGCCTCCCCGCTTGCCTCACCCGCCTCCCTCCTCCACCGCGCCTTCCTTCCTTCCCCTGCCCTCTCTCCCCTTTCTCCGCCATTCCTTGCCCCCTTCTCTGCCCTCCTTCACTCTCCTCCCCATCTCATCCCTCCACTCCTCTTTTCCTTCCCCTCCCTCACACCATCTTCATATACCCATCCCTCCCCTCCTCTTCTCCCCCTCCTCTTCCTCCATCTTCTTCTTCCTCTCTCTCCCTTCTCTCCTCTCCCTCTCCATCCCCCTTTCTCCCCTGCCTCTTCATCTCCCCCCTCCTCCCCTCCTCTTCCTCCTCTCCCCTTCCCCTCCTCTCCCTCCACCCTCCCCTCCTCTTCATACCCTTCCTCCCCTCCTCTTCCCTTTCCTACTCCTCCCCTTCCCGCTTCCCAACTACCGCCCTGCCAACCCCTACGCGCGCCTCGCGACTTCCACGCTACGCAAGGCTCACTCCCCTCCTCGCCCTCTGTCCCACCTCCTTCGGCTTCCCCCCCCCCGTTCCCCCGCATCCTTGACGCGCTGTGGTGTGCAGTGCTCTGCGGCCTCAGCTGAATTAAGTCCAGCGAGGCTTCTAACCTGTTCCGCTCTGCACTGCCTGCCGCCACCCCGCGCTGCGAGCCTCCAGGGAGCCCTTCGTCCCCTTCTTCGCTCCCCTTTTGCTGACACCGTGACCGTCCGCTCGCGGGCCGCTGCTGGTGACCCGCGTAGTTGGGCCTCAATTAATGCTTCCGTGACGGCCTTCGTTGCCTCTCAAGGTCATAATGACTGACTACGCTTAACATTTATTGGTTTACCTATAAATGTGCACTGTATTCGTTCCGTCGAAATCGTTTGCAGAATAAAGCTTTATATTTGCCGTAAAACAAAAAAACCTTATTGTTCATTAGCTTTTTCAGACTAAACCGTTTAGTTTTGATTTAATTCTGTTTCGTTGCGGTTTTTGGAGCGAGTCATATTGTGGTATTTTTATCATATTCCTTTTGTACAAATTTGTTTGGTTTAATATTTTTTCACGCACAAACTCTACTAACAGTCACGCGATATTGAAATCATTATCTGTTCTTCCACTTTTTTAATTTTTCTGTATATTCTTGTTCCATTTTTTCTTTGATACTCTTTTTTATTCTTTGCATTCTGTCTAATACTTTTTATACTATTAATACTTTAACATTATACCAATAATTTATGTTATCGACTTGGCCAGTGTTCATGATCTTGTTTTCTTATTAGTTTGGTTCTTTTTTCACACTACTTTCCTTATCTGATTCGTTGCTTTCTTTCAATACTTCTCCATTTATTACTTATTATTATTATTATTATTAATTATTATTATTATTATTATTATATTTATTATTATTATTATTATTATCATTATTATTATTATTGCTCCCTTCATTTTGGTATGATCCTTCCTTTCCAAATTTGAAATGTTTTGGTCTCAATGTTTCCAGATTTCGATGATTCTTCTTCCGCACGTACTTATTAGAAATTCGCAAAATTCCCTCTCTATTTTTTCGACTGATTTTTTTTCTTTGTTTTTAATTTGCAGGCTACTTCACTCTTCCTTACAATATCCTTTGCTCATGCCGTCCCAATTCTACATGCCTCCGTCATATTCTAAAACAGACCAAACCGTTCCCTCTGTAGCTATCATCGCCTTCTACTTTTTGCTTCCCATTCTCCTAGTTTTCATCATTATCACCGATTCTCCTGCTTGTTCTTTTTCGTGTTTTTTCTGTCAGTCTTGCTCTTCTGTTTTTTCACATATACACTTCCCTGACACCTCCATCCCTCCTTGATTTCCAAGTTGCCCTGGCGGCTTCATCACTCCCACCCATATTCTTTCTCTATTTCCTCAATATTTCACCACGTTCACCTCCTTTTGTCTCCCCACTCCCTTTGGCGTTTTCTCAATCAATCAATATCCTCCATCCCCACCCATCTTAATCTTTGTCCATCCTTCACAACCCTGGGTGTCATACATCTTCGCTTTCCATTCATTCCTCACCATCGCCACCCACCTCCCCCTTCACCCTAAATTCCGTCGCCATCTTAACTTCTCTCCATATCCACTCTTCTTCATACTACTTCTTTGTACTCCTTCTCCTACCTACCTTCTTTAATCTTCTTCCTCCCTCCTCACTTTCATCAGCTCGCTCCTCTCATTTCCTCCTTACCGTCTCCTCATTTTCCTCTCTCACCCCCTGTTTTCGTTCTACCCTTCATTTCGTCCCTTCTCCCACTTCGCCCCCTCTACCCGCCCTTGTCTCGTCATTCCCATCCCACCCGCCTCCTGCACCCTCTGCCCCCGTTCCCGGGGCCTCTGGCGGCTCCTCGCGTTGCCTTCTCGCGAATCGCCGTAGCCCCGCCGCGGTCGAGTCTGCTTCGTTACGTCGCGTCCCGGAAGTCCGGCAGCTTCCGGCGTGACGTCAGAGGCGCGGGGCGGGGCGGGGCGGGGCCGCCACCGCGCCTGTGCCGCGGGCGCGCGCGCAGGGTGGGTGGGTGGGTGGGTTCGACAGATTTCGTTCTGTGCCCTGTGCAAAGGCCACGTCGCCGTCGGTCGACTCCGCAAAGTGAAATGAGCACATTCGAATCGGAGCTTCAATAGGAAGCGCAGTCCGTGATACAAGAGTGTTTTCCAAAGTTTTTCCGTATTCCTTGAAGGCAAATTACACATATTCAGCTCGTGTAGTTCGTGGAGTCGCGTACTGGGAAAAGTGGCGATAAGGTAAGATTAAAAGTCTCGACGAGAAAACTGAGAAAGCTTTTTTAAGCTGGCGAAATATTCAAGGGGAAGAAAGATGATGTTATAATGAACGAATTTCTTTGTTATACACGGTATGTAAGTTCTAGAACTGACGGTTCGTGGATAGTAGTCCTGACCATCTCAGAGATACATCAGATACAACGATCGTGCTGTAGAATTGTTACTTATGGTTTACCAGGCTCCACATTACTACATTTAGCAATACAGGAAAGTCTACCGAAAACAACATGGTTTTAAAGTATTAGAGTTGTAAATATTTTAGTATTACTTCTTTAAAAATATATTTGACCTAATTAGCGCTAGACTAAAATTAAAATTGTCAGTAGTTCTGGGAGTATATATAGTCATATACGTATTTGAATTTCTCTTATATGAATTTATATAATCGTGTATTAAAAAAATCTACTTTAATCGTTACCTCACAGAGAAGTTTCTTCTTTCTGGCAATAGTCTCCTGTTTAATTTCACTCCCTAAGGGTAATTTTTGACGGTAATACTCCATGTTTTAAATCTTTTGAGAAGCTGAATGAATAATTCCAGCATAGAATATGCTAGACTTTCAATATAATTTGAAACACAAATATTGCACAAACAATCTCTATCTGCATTCACCGTCGTTTTGAGTGTTCCTTTAATCAAGTCAAATAATTTCCAAACTAAACATTACCTACAAGGACTAAGTATTACGCACCTACATTATTTCCGCACAACATCGAAAATTCTCTGTCAATCAATCTTCAAAAATTGGATCGTCAATGGCGATGTCCAGAAATATCGAATGTTTTCTATTTCTTGTGATGCGGTTTAACGCACTATCCTCAAAGTGTTCTTCCATATGGATCTTTGATATATTTTTAATTTTCCATTGTCTATGTAAAGAAGAAAATTTTTATATTTCCTAGCAATAACTCTGTCCACATTTTTCAAATAAAGCCAGGGTATTATTTCTTCAGCTGTATAAACGATTAGAAGACGAACACAGTAAACGAGCAGAAAAACTAAATTTAAGATATTTTTTGCATACAATATTGATGTTTTTAAACAACAAAAACACTGTAACAGCTGGGTAATTATTTTTTATTGCGTAGACTGCCCCACTGTAGTATTTGAATTTTTATTCATAAAATGGTATACGCATAATAAACTGAAACGTTGCTAGTGAAAATATCGAATTGCAATTTTTAAAAAACAATCTACATCGGCGTTTCTAGACAAGGGCTGCTTGAGAGGTATGACCACCTGTCGAGTTCTTGCCAAGCTCTTGTGCTGCAGGCAATTGGTTGTGCCCGCTTGCTGTCGAGTCTGCACCACGGTAGGACATGGGGGGAGAGGTGGTTCTCGAACGGCGATCAGCTCTTAGTCTATGTGAAAGGCGAGTGGGAATCGCGGTCACTGCAGCGGGAGACAGTATATTCGACCCGAATTCTTTGCATTTTGAGTAGCCTCGTTCTATAACCACTGGCGGATTATTACAACTTAATTAAAATTAATGAACCCTAGTATAACTGAAGGGGTGTCGTGTATAAACTTTTAGATATTTCCACGCTCCATGAGTACGAGTTCATATGCACATTTGATGAATATTACGTTACTTTGAACAACGCGCTACATTAGAAGACTAAATCGATATTGGTAGCTCTTTCTTCTCTCTCTAAAGCTTTGGGCATTTTCCGGCAAACAATTGTAAGATCTTGACAGATTTCAAGATGAAAATTGGGAAAACGATTTAAATAGAAGATTACTTTTCAATGTTCGCATGACTGGGGATTTCCAACTATGACATCTTCTAACACTTCTCCTCACGGCGAAATAATCTTCAAGTGGATGAAATCTACGAAAACTATCATGCAACGGATCAGTATAGCGATATGGCGTCCTGCTGCCGATGTTTGGTAGAATAAATTCAAGGATATTCCCTATCGTCCCTGGCGATAACCATAATGAACCTGCTACTTGAATATATATTAAAAAAAGAAATGCATAAACGAAAAGTATTTTAATCACACTACTCTTCTAATAACTTATGTGCTAAATGTTCTCGTATGGTTGAGAGAGTAAAGTGTCCTGGTGCCTGGTTGAACGGCGAATAGAATCGAGCCCACTTTCGAGCGCGACACGTCCTCTCCACGACACCTTCGTGTATTTTCCCGCGCTCGGCAGAGGAATCTTCGAGCGAGCGAAAGTGCAAGCGGCGACAGAACTAAGCCGGATCGCGCTGTCCCTCGGCCTTTTTTAATGCAAATGCGGCGCGGGGGCTCGGTCCGGCGCCGTGCATAGCCGCGGCCGGGCGGAAGAAAAACAAGATTTATAAGCGCAGCTTTAGCTGCCGCCCGCCCGCGGGCACCCCGGAATAATGGGGCCCGCTTAAATGGCGAGCCAGCCCCAGGTGGCGCGGGGCGGCGGGGGGGGGGTGGCGGCCGGCCCCGGGGGGGCGGCGGTGGGTTGTCGGGGGCGACGGGGCGGAAGGTGGCCGCGGGGGCGGCGGGGTGGCGGGGCGGCGGGGGCGGCGGGGCGCCGGGCGGGGAGGACGGCGAGAGTCAAAGGGGATGCGCTCTCCCTGGAAACGTTCGTTCCGATAGTGCTCTCTGCAAGTATTGCTGTCTGAAAGAGGATATACAATTACCATATTTTTGAACCTCAGTTTTACTTTAATAGGTACATTAATTCATACAAATATAATGGCCATAACGTGAAACTCACTTACGCCATACCCGATGGCTTGGTATGTTTATACAATACCTATCATATTAAAATATTCTAGAACTTCTGGAATTTTTGCATTCAATTTAATGATCTCTCCGATCCGCATGCAAAAAGCGCGGAATCTTGATTTTGAACCTCATAACTGAATCGTAAGTATGTATATGAAAAATTGGAAATGTCTGTGAGTCGATTTCAAAAGAACTATAATCTTGTTTCGTAAGCTATAATATTGTGACAAGATATAGACAACGTATAATTTTTATCTAGCCGTGTGTTAATATTCTTTCCAGGCTTAATTTACATCTTAAGTTACATTAATAGGCTGACAGAGTTCTTTACTTCACAGGCATTATTAGGCAATTTTTTATCATTATTTTTATATTAAATAGAAGAGGGTTATTTTCTTGTACAAATGCTGTAATTGGTAATTCCAATATTTAATAAAAATGTTGAACGTCGTTTCTTTAAAATTTAAACAAAATGTTTCCATGAGAATTCTTTACAACTACACTTTACCTGTCGTTTCCTTACTGCCTTAACGGTTGGGCGAAGAGAAATCGTAAAGTAAAACCATTTTTTGTGGAGTAATCTTAGACCGAGGACCCATTAGAAACCGTCTTAACCGTCTTAGGAAGCAATGTATGCTGATATCATTCCATCTAGAATAGAACGCTTGTGTTCCAGAAAATATAACGTTTTTCTGAAAAATATTTGTGACACTTTGAGAATTAATATGTACTCTATTAGCGACTTTAAATATTCCAACAATTTTACATTAAGGTGAAATTGAAAGAATTACTTACAAATTTAATATATTTTCTCGGTGGAACACATAAATGTTCACACCGTAAGTTTGGTGAACATAAGAACACACGTGCATGATCCCGTGTTGTGTACTTCTGAAAATTAAAAATTACTTTATAGTCTTATTGCTATATGTGCAAGGTGAGTGGTGAACAAACTGTGAAGAAATGTCTATATATATTTTCATTATAAATAAATAGACCTGAGTGAAAAAAAAACATTTTGAATAATTTTCTTTTGCTTCAGATGCAATATCAAACTTCATTTTATAATTAGTTACATGTAGTAATGGGTTATAAGAGAGATAGCGTTGAGGCATTAATATCATACACCAGCATACTACTCTTTAAAAGAAGTCAAAACGCAAAAATTATTTTGCGTGAAACGATGTGAAATATTCTACACGTAAACAAGTAAGTAGCTCTAGTTTGTCACCGGATCAGCATGCTTCGAGACCTCCTACTCCGAACTGCAAACAAAAAAAATTTCCATTCTCCGATATAGGAGCATGCGCGTGACGGCTTCATATCCGGGCTCTTCTGCGGCACTTCCGCGACGCCAGGAATTCTCTTCCGGGCAGATATTTTCGCCCGTCGCTGCCGCGTCGGCGCTCGTCCTGGCACGCGAGCTGATCGTCGTATGGCGGAGGCGGACGCGGAGGTCGGGCGTGTGTCAACGTGGGGTGATGCTCGACTGTTACACGCGCCGGGAAATGAAATTTCCGCGCCCAGCGTTCGGATACGCACTCCGCGCCACTGGCGCCGCCCCCGATTCTACACTTAGTCCCCACCAGAAAAAGGAGTCAAGCCACAGATTGAGACAGACAAGATGGAAGTTACAAGAAGATCAAGTTTCTGAAAAAAAAAACACTAACACGTTCGTCTGTATTGTGGTCAATTAATTATACTAAAGACGCGAAAAGGCTGCATCTACAGCATTCGTAATGTACCCCGATCCTAACATCGCAATCCAAAATACTAATCCGCGAAACAATCACGAAATATTTAAAGAAAAAGAGCACCTCCATTCCAAAGCACGTTTTGCGCGGCCTCGTGTCATTTTTATCAGCGTCTCCCCTGCGCGAAAGCGTATAATTCGGCGCGTCCCGCCGCCGCCGCGGTCGTCGTCGTCAGTACCCACTCGCCAGCGCAAACGGCTGCGCGCTGCTGCCGCCCTCCCATGTCCGCGAGCCCTTTGCGGCGCGAACAGTGCGAAGCGTGCGGGCGCGGCGGC
>BOPP01000068.1:2697884-2729403 GCA_017312745.1 Gryllus bimaculatus | reverse complement strand
GACAGTTTCTGTTCCTGTAGCATCGCTGCTTGGAGCGGCTTGAAATAAAAAACGCCACTTCCTGCTACCCGTTCGATCCACCTTCCAGGATATCTGAAAATAACACTGCGCTCGCGTCGTCGTTACCAAGTTACTCCCCATTTATAAGCCTTACTTAACGATCGTAATTGTAATATGCCAAGAAAGGGAGCGCTGAGCATTTCTAATTAACCAGAGAAAGTGAGTTAGATGACATACCTTTCATAAAACAGGTTCAGGAACGTTGCTCTTTGTATACTATGATTTCGGTTAACCCACTAAGAGACACGTTCAAGTTTTATCGTTGTGCAGCTTTTTAATGTCTCCTGTATTTCAATGCTTGGCGAATATTGCCTCAGATCAGGTCTTATCATGTGGACGGATTAGGAGTAAAAGAGAATCGGCACTGAATGGCAACTGAAATTATTGAAACTATCATCAATCAAATATGGGTTCGTAGGCTTCCGTGGTCGGAGTCAATGTAGTCTTGGCTATCCGGGATGAGCCGCGTCTCAGTTAATTGGACTGACGTTTCGGCCATCTTGCTGTGGCCTTCTTCAGAGCTATACTGGAATATACTGAAGTAGAAGTATAGCTCTGAAGAAGGCCACAGTAAGATGGCCGAAACGTCAGTCCAATTAACTGAGACGCGGCTCATCTCGGATAGCCAAAAATACATCAATCAAATATGTCTCGTAATAAAAAATGATTATAATTTAATATTTTATATTTTGTCAACTCGGATCAAACAACGATAAAATGGTTCAATTCACCGAGTTCACTTTATTTTTGTCATATATATGTAATAATATATTAAGATAACAATAAACTTAATTAAAATTATACAGAGGAAAACAATTGCATACATTAATTAG
This sequence comes from Gryllus bimaculatus, assembly GCA_017312745.1. Taxonomy (NCBI): domain Eukaryota; kingdom Metazoa; phylum Arthropoda; class Insecta; order Orthoptera; family Gryllidae; genus Gryllus; species Gryllus bimaculatus. The sequence continues at coordinate 2,728,510 of BOPP01000068.1, read as the reverse complement.
TGAATGGCCCAGATTGCAAGAGCTAAAGTTGTTGAAGATAGATGCAGGAGAAATAATTTTCTCAGCTTTATGGAAGAAGTGAAATGTATGTGTATATTTTGGAAGAGGAAGTACGTGGCCGTCACACGAATAGTCCGTATTTTAATTTGTAATATTTCAATTGGATTTTATTTTAGAAACTGGAGGAAATGTAGTGTTTTATTCGCTATATTATTTGTAATGAAGTTAAAATATTTAATCGAAAGAGCTTTTACAAACTTAATTATGCAACGAAGTACTAGTACCGATGCGGAATGTCTAGCAGTTGGTAATAATTCGAAAACAAATTCTTCTCCTGTAAATTACGATTGTATTGCTTAATCAAGTTCATACTTTTAACTCAGGATTTAATAAGTCTGCATTTAATTATGAAATATCTTATTTCTGTATTGCTTTGTATGATTCTCTTAAAGTATGAAGGTTATTCTGCAAGTGATTAATCGATTATTGTCATTTACTGCCAGTTTAGACGATAACAACTCAAATGCTCAATATTTTTATATATCTGAAGTCGTCTATTTCTTTGGGTGTTCACTATGTTCAAAACATCGCCACAATGTGACGCGAGTATCAACATCATGCATTAGCCAAAGGATTGCTCATAACTGGGATTTTGAATTTAAATTTCGCTTTGCGCTGGATCCCAAATGCTCGGCACCCAGGGGTAATTCCACGGAACGAAAAGGTATCGTGCGCTGTCCTAGGTCAGTGGTGGGGAAATGTCATTTGAGGAGCATGAATCTGTGGAATTGAATTGATGCCTTATTTGACGTGGTGAATCTGTTCACAACTCGGCGGATGGAAGGGAAAACAGAATTGAATTAGGAAGGATCGTGCAAGTACCGTACCGTATCGTGCAAGGATCGTGCAAGTATCCATGTACCGTACGGGCGATCATAGTATTTTGGTCAAGGTTTGAGGAAAAATCCTATTTGTGACCAGTGAAATTTTTGGGTCGAAATTGCAAATACTCGCTCATGCCGTGTGTTCTCGAGATTTTCCCCCGTTTGTCCAGTCTCCAATTCACTATCATTCATATCATAACACCATAATCACTAATATAACAAAAAAAATGCACACTCCGATGGCTGCTATGGGGATAGAAACAAGTTTCACACTGTCATTAAAAATGTTCGAGTGCTATTGATTTTAGTTCTGCTCTAATTTTCCTTGTATCGATTAGAGGATACATTTATGCAGCATGTTTCTAGAATTATTACCGATCCAGTGGTAGGCCTCAACCCAGATTGGATCGAAACTCTTGCAGGATCGGAAGCTACGACTACTTGAGCTACATAGTTTCAGATGTCAGCTTGCAACTACATAACATATGACGGCTGTTTTTGATATTGCATGTTAACATGAATCTGATGTAAAATGCTTCTCTAACGGTTTTTATAGTACTTATTTCCCCTTTTTGAATTGGCAGAGGGAGGTGTTTTATAATATTATATGAAGAGTAATGATGTATTAACTACCTTTACATGTGCACTGGGGAAAACATTTAATTCATTGCATACATATAAATGTATACCTCCGCAATATCTTTACTACCTTGAGTGTACATAAATAACTGAACTTTTACGTGAATTGATATAGGTATTCAAAATTGGAATACTAAAATCATTGTACTTGAGAAACAAATTTACAATAAGAGTATGCATGCAATTATGTACAAGAAGTGTTTGTTTCACGATAAATATTTGATAAGTGTCTAGGGAGAATATGGACTGTGAAACAGGAGCATAGAACAAAGTGTTAATTTGTGATCTGGAACCTAGAGGTTCACTGATACAATGAGAGACCTCGGAGATGGGAAGGCTTTGAATTGCTAGCAAATTACTGTTCAAACTCAAAGCAATTTACCAGCATTTCCTTCTGCCAATTAGGTTCCTGTAGCAAAACGATCCTGTAGATCAAGAACTAGTGAGTTGTAACTGCAATAATCTAGTAGCAAGTAACTGCCGAACATTAAATGTGTCGTGTCACAGGACCATCAAGTCATTAACCTATGCGGATGTTGTTTTCTTTAAATTTGTAATTACCTCAAACCTGTGTATGTTCATTTTTCTCTCAATATGTTATTTACAATTATATCAAAATAAATTTGAAGTGAACTCGGTGAATTGACACAAATTTATCGTTGTTTGATTCACAATAGCAAAACCTAAAATATTACATTAGTGTAATTTTATTAATATTATTTTGGATTGTTAATATGTCTGTTAATTTGAATTCTTCCTCTAAATAAAAGTTCTTCCTCTTATTACAGATAGACAGGCAATAATAAAACAACATATTCGTATGTTTGTTGTTTACTTGTCTAATGATGTTAATCAGTATAACCGAAGTCGATTGACCTTAAGAGTGATTTTTTATGCTGTTTATTGTTCGCCTTATTTCGATACAACACAGTACACATTACCGTAAAGAAAATAATCATGTGCTCAAAATCACAAATTAAGTCGTATCCAAGAGAGTGAGATAGAGACAGACAGAGGGGGGTAGATGGGAGAGTGTCAGAGAGATAGGAGAGAGACAAAGAGAGATAGAGGTAGGAGAGAGATATAGGAAAGAGACAGAGAGAAAGAAAGCGGAGAAAGATGAGATAGCGAGGAGAAAATGGGAGATAGGAGAGAAGAGAGAGGAGAGAGACAATGACTGGTAGGAGAGAAGAGAGAGGAGAGAGACAATGACTGGTAAGAGAGAAGAGAGAGGCGAGAGACAAAGACTGGTAGGAGAGAAGAGAGAGGAGAGAGACAATGACCAGTAGGAGAGAAGAGAGGAGAGAGATAAAGAGCACGAAGCAAGCTAGGGCCATGCGCCGCAGCCGCCCTGCGAACCCCTGGGCGGTTATGACTTCATAACGCGCGCGCGGCTGCGAAGGGCGAGTCGGCAGCTGCCGCCAACGGCCCGGGCCAGAGGGCACCACCGCCGCCGCCGCCGCCGCCGCCGCGACGCGACGCCTGTCCCCTCCCCTCCCCTCTCTCTCCTTCCATCCGCCTTGGCACCCCCTCCCTCGACCGCACGTGAGGGAATCTTGACCGCAAAATCTGCGCCGCCGGCCTGCTGCCACGCCGAGGCCGCCCCACCCCGCCCCGCGCCACCGCTCCCTGCTATCGCCCCGCTGCTCCCTCACACCGCTTCGGAATCCGGGCAATATCTGCAACGACACTCCATCGCGCCACCAATCCTGTCACGGTTTCGTCACCACTGTTCGTTTCGCGCACCCACTGCTGTCTCGAGATCGTTTACTCCTTTACTTGGTGAATCTTTGCGCTCGTTGGCGTGATTGTCTTCACTGCACTTGCCTTAACGCGTTTTAAGTACCGTACCCCGATTCGCCACTTATTCCACAGTAATTCCCCCTCATCAGCTCATCCGGCTTTACCGTTCATTCCACAACCGTCACTACTATACACATTGCCCAATTCAGTGAACACTAGCCGTAACCGATACCGACTGATCATTATTTGGTTGCCATTTTAACTGTCGTTACCTCAGAAGATTACCGCCACAGATTCAGAATTGTCCATACATTTATGTTAGTGCACCGTTTTTGTGAACTTTTTTCCTATCTTTACTTACCACTAAAAAAGATTGACCCGTAATCAATTCCCAGTTTTAAAATATGACTTTTGCCATATTGTTTTATTTATTACCCATTTTATTCCATGTTAATGGATTAAACCAAGTTCCAGCATTATTTGCACTTACTTCATTGAAAGTGTGAATTGCGATCACTTTACCTAGTTTACGTCCACTGATTTACTCGCAGAAAAACTATTCCGCAGTTTGGTAACTGTTTTTACAAGGCTTAACTAGTTTTTGGGAACATTCTCGATTGTATCAACCCATCACCATCATTTACAATATATACTCAGATCACGCTTTTCTTTCGCCTTGTCGATCTTGCCTCTTGCCATCGTCAGCGCCCTCAAGTCGTCGCATGACCAGCCGAGTGCGGTGGCAATGTGGATAGAACGCTCAAACGCGCGAGGTGGGTCTAGCGGGAGGATGGGGCGAAGAGGAAGGGGTCGAAGAGGAAGGGGTCGAAGAGGAAGGGGGCGAAGAGGAAGGGGCGAAGAGGCAAGAGGCGCGAAGAGGAAGGGTCGAAGAGGAAGGGGGCGAAGAGGGAAGGGGGCGAAGAGGAAGGGGTCGAAGAGGAGGGGTCGAAGAGGATGGGGGGAAGAGGATGGGTGGGGAGGAATAGGGCGGGGAGATGGGGCGGGGAGGATGGGGGCGGGAGAGATGGGGCGGGAGACGATGGGGCGGGAGAGATGGGGCGGGGAGATGGGGCGGGAGAAGGATGGGGGCGAAGAGGATGGGGCGGGAGTGGAAGGGGGCGAAGAGGGGAAGGGCCGGTGCGGGGTGGCAGGTTTTGCCTCGCGGGAGAGGGGAGTAAACACAGAAGAGCGCGAACGACGGCCGAAAGGTAACGAGCCCCGCGCGCGAAGGGCTCCGAGGCGCCACCGGACTCAGGCGGACAAAGGCGCCGTGGAGTGGGGCCATCACATGGCAGCAGGGGTGGGAGCGGAAGGTGCTGAACGCGGCCCAGGAACCACACTCCAAGATGGTGCGCGCTAGGCGCGCATAAAATCAGTTGCCTGCTGGGCGTTTTTGGTCCGTGTCTCGATTTTTAACCATTGTAACTAGTTGCTACTTCGTCTTTTTGGTGCACACATTTCGGTCATTTTCAGAAACAAGACTGAATCATGAGCTACTAATTTGCTTTAAGATGCAGCTGCCGATATTCGGGATGATGTCATTTCTTTAAAGGTAAGAATGGAATGCTACTTATAAAGAAATATTCTACGCTATTTCCTTCTGACAAGAATTGAATTAAAAATTGTTCATTTTTTTTCGAAGGAATGTTAAATAAACTATATTTTAGGCCATCAACATACGAACCAAGATGTTTTTTAATTATTTTTATGATATTTTTTCTGTTGATAATGCAAGTATATTTTCCTTCCTTTTCACACTCCAACTCATTATTTCAATAATTTCGTTCAATTCACATATTGCTTTCTGTGTTCATTTTTTTTTTTTTTTGTACACAAACACTTGTAAACGCTTACTGTAATAGCTCTTGGTGAGGGCGAGACTTCTTCAGACTCTTTAGCTATCTCATGTAAGTTTCGACACCATCATAATAAAAACCACCTAATATGCTATTGCCAACAGACGTCGCCAGAGCCAAGTGCTAGTTTCGCATGACGTTATCAAGGCCAAACGCTTTCAACTCCCCGGCTCATTCCATGAGCTCCTGTTGTTTTTTCTCTTCACATTCTTTTCTGAGTGTTTATATTCTTGTGAAAAATTTTCTTTATTCATTGTTTTCTACTTTCAGCAGCATTCTTCTCAGCATCCCTTGGCTGCTCAGCTAATCACAAATTAATTTCGACGTCTCCTCCTTTGTGTTTGTGTTGTTCACCATTTTGTTTTATTTGATCTTCCAAATCTACATTTTTCATGACAATTATCATTTTCATGACCTATTTCATTATCCCCGTTCCCGTCTCAATGTTTTACAATCTCTTTCCTTCTTAGTTTAACAGATCTTGACATATTCGTTTGAAGTGCCACTCATTTCTTAATCGTTGCTGCGCTTCCTCAGCTCTTAACTTCCATCCTCGCCTCAGTCCGATTTCCGTACAATAAGACGCACCAATATGCTAGTTTCTGTAAACGTGTTTTTAAACATTTTTCTCCATTCTTGATCTATTCTTTCCAGTTTAGAACTTCAGAGTTCCGAACACCATGTTCGGCCGTAAAATGTTTCAATTTTCTCCTATTCACCTTCCGGCTACTCATTCATAATCCTGCACTATACATACGTTTACTTCCAAACTTTCCGTTTCAACCAACGGTATCTTGAGAAACTAACCCAATAGCTCTCCAACGTTTTCTTCGTCCGCAGATCTTTTCATAGCATCTCCCTCGGGGCAGCCACACATTCTCCCTAGAAGGCCTTCGCTCGTACCTCTGCCGCCGCCTCCGCATTCACTTAACCAAACGCCTTCGCATTCACCTTAACCAACCGCCTCCGCATTCACCTGAAGCCACCTCACATTCACCTTAACCACCGCCTTCGCTATTCAGCTTAAACAAACACCTTCGCATTCACTTTAAAGCACACCCCTCACAGTCTCCTTAAACAATGCCTTCCCAATCACCTTAGAAACACGTACGGGCAGTCTGCTTAAACAATACCTACTCAATTACTTTAACCAACACCTCGCAATCTCCTTAAACGCTTACGCAACCACACCGTCTTGCGGTCTGCCTGGGACAACGCCTATGCAGCACAATAACCTCAATTCCGCAGTCTTCTACAACGCCTAGGGCAACCACCTTTACCACCACCTTCACAGTATTCTTAAAACGCCCTCCGCAGCCATTCATCACCTCGCCTCCACAGCTACCTAACCACCACCTCCACATCCACCTTGATATTGATACCACAGCAAACTTTCACGCACCGCTTCTCTCCGTCAACTAATCTGCCGTTACGTCACGCACGACAACCGTTTTCCGCGGATCCCCGCACTGTCTTGGACCACTGCGCTATCCGCCGCTGCGGTCGTCTTCGGGCGACTTTACTTAGGTTGGGGTTCCACTCACTTAGCGGCTGCCAGCCCGCGGATACGCGCACACAAAGGCCGCGTCGTCGCCTCCTTCCCTCCCTGCCCTCTCCACCCCTCCGACGCGCAGCTTTTTGTTCGCGGCAGATCGCGTCTGGCTGACGCCCGCCTGCCCGCCGGTTCGCGCGAACGAGGGGGTAAGAACTCTGAGAGAAGGGGTTTGTCCACGCGCTGCCCGTTAGAAGCTGAGGATAGAAAATAACGGAGGCCGCGAAGGAAATGTTGAGCAACTAGACGAGCTCAACGGTTGGCGGGGGACTTCTAGCAAGGCGGATAGGCGATGTCGACGTCCTTCCGCATGCGAGTTCCTGGTGGTCTTTAGTATTTAGCCGTCACTCGGGCGATGGTGAAAACGGTTAGCGTTTGGGCTGTTGTACCAAGTGGCGGGTTCAAACACGATCGAAGACCGTGGATTTTTAAGGCGAAAAAAATCCTTCGTAACGCCTTCCTTCGGAGCGGGAAGTAAAAGCGGCTGTCATGTGAGTAGATTTACTTGCATGTGAAAGGTCCCAAGCTAAAATGACGCCTCTGAGCTAATTCAAATCACCTGTTTTCTCGCCGCAGAAAATAGCTCAACAGTGTTCATGTTTGGGGATTTTGTGGGCAGGTTTATATTCAGAAAGATGTTTTCTGATCCAGTTATCCTGCAATTCTGCTTAGATACCGTCTGCTAGTTTTTGAAAGGAGCGTAGGGAAAATTTGGCGTGGTCAGACGGAAGAGCAGGCTAATGTCCTGATTCTCGCCACGTAAATAAAGGCATTAATTCATTCCATTTTAACAGCAATTCCAGACATGATCATCCACTATTCATCAATTCATCTTTCATGCAATGGGAAGTCAGAGTAAATTTTGCTGTGATTTCTTACTCAAACACTCAGTGCAATATAACCTGAAGAGCCAAAAACATTGTACATCTGCCTAATAGGACCCCCCCGTAGCAAACGCACAAGAGCCGAACACGACGTGGCAATGGACTCGACCAATTGGAAGTTAGTGCTGTGAGGTCATATGCACATAATCCTGCAGTGACTCCATAGACTCGCGAAGATCTAGGGAGTGGAGGTCTCTCCTGAACAGAACGTTTGCAAGGCACGCATATATATGCTCAATAATGTTCATGGAGGTAATTTTGGTGGCCAGTGGAAGTGTTTCAAATTCAGAAGACGTGGAACCCTCTCTATAGCAATTTCTGGGACGCACCATTCCTGGCTGAAATTACTAAGTCTGTCGAGATGCATAATGGCATGTGAATGGGTGCGAAGTGATTCAGACAGGATTCTTACAAGTTTGAGTTATCAATTTGAATGAGTTTTTCAATTTGTGGCAATGCAGTAAATCAGATTATAAACGAGTTACATACGCAATTTTTTTGTACAAACAGCACACATTTATAAGAGAATCAACGATAATTTTCCGAATTAATTTTCTTTTTAAGTCCCGAGTATTTGATTTCTTTGCGAGAAACGTGATGGCTGTCCGTTTCACTCGTTACTCGCCCACGAGTTCTTTCACCTACGAATTAGCTGATTTGTGTGTTCATGCATTCATGTAATAAAACCTAATACGTTCATAATTTGTGCGGCATTCACTTTGTGAAGTTTCTGGCAACAGAAAGACCATATACAGCTGGTGAACAAAACTAATCTTGATAATATCACTTCGATATATATTAACTTTTTTTGTGGAATAAAATAAAGACTATTTTACTATCATTCACATTACTTAAATCGTGCAAACATTTTGGTGCGTTGGTTGCGTCTCTACGACCTGCGAGAGGCGTCGTAAGACAATTTATATTTGTTGGTGGCCCAGCATTCATTTCACAGGAATTACGAGTTTGTTTCGTGAATGTCGCGAAGAAAATAAACCTACACAAACTTACAATTTAATCTATGTAAAAATGCATTTCAATTTACAAGAAATTTTACTAACTCTGAAATTAATCTTGTTAATTCTGAGGTATTTTAAATAACTCCGTTCACATGAGTGCTCTGACCATCAGATCATTCACTTTCCAGAGAGAACATGTCCATGGTTTGTTACCTTCAGTATGAAGTGGTGTTTTAATTGTATAGTTGTTGAGTTGTGTTACTTTAGCCTACTTGTTTATTTTTGCTTTACAACACTGGAGAATGAATAGTATAGCTTTCTTTCATCTTAAGAGTGAAAAAGTATAGTAGGGATAACGCTTACGTCCACAATTGATAACACAAATAATTTTTTGCATACGCTAGAATTCATGAACTTAATTTAATTAATGTTTTTGTTATCATTCTCTCCGCATTAAATATTAATAAGTATAAAAATTGCTCTTACAGTGTTGCCATTTATTGAAAACATTTCGTATCTGACCGTCGGGCCGCTCAAGAAACTGTGCTCATGTTATAGGGCATTATACTTCACTCTGTAAGATGATGAAAAGTAGTTTTCGTAAAAGTATTTTTAATCATTAATGAAATCGTTTCGTGGTTTTAGTTATCTATTTTTTAAATTCATTACGTACTTATAACAAATATAATTACATAAATTAACAATTTGTAGCTTACGTTAGAATTAAAGTCCGCTTGCGGATATCGCACAAACGTAATAATATTCTAACATTTCAAGATCCTACTATTCACCCCTTGGATCCTAACATTGCAATTTAGGCGTTTTTAAAGAAATCAGTTCGTAACGCAGAAAGAAACGAATCTAAAGAGAAACAGTGTTTTGAGTGTTTGTTATCCAGTCTTGGGACCCTCTGTTTTCCTATTAAGCAGCTAATCCCTTGCCTATAACGCGAACTACGTTTTTTTCGAAAGTCGGATCATTCTCGTAATGTTCCCATTTTTCAGTTCTAATAGTCTTTTAATATACCTAGTTAGAAATTAAATTTCTATTTTATCAATAATCAGTTCCCCAATCCAACTATTTTCATTCATTGTTTCTGCGGAGGCTCAACAATTTTCAAGGGATGTGAGTTCAAATCTCTATCCGGAAAACACACACACACGCAATTGATCTTTGAGTATTTTACTCTCTGATGCAGCATCTGAATGCTCATGATCTTATGCAACCATAACCACGTCTGACGTCCTTTCTGTGTGATCGCACTTTCAAAACCCCAATTTAGGGATATTTAAACAAGGAGAAATGAAGATTCTAAATAAAAATTCACAAATGGTGCACAATATAAAATATTGTATTTTTATATTTATATATCCATTATAATTGGTTTTTTGTTAAACTATTTTCAAAACGATGATCCTTACGAAAAATAATAATTAAAAAATGTATATAATGAATCATTTTGGGAAAAAGGGTACTCACTATAGAATATTGGCTTGAACTAAAAATTAATATCAGTACATTTTCGGTAAACGGTAGAATTAAAATAAGTAACGTCATATATCTTTATCAAGATTCAAAGTTAGTTTTATGGAAACAAATGTAATGGTTTAAATAAAATATTTTTTGTGTAAATCTTATTACAATTCGCTACCTAAATTTTAAGAACAATAATATTATATACAAAACATCATTATTTATTTACTGTAAATTCTTAAAGACTTCACAATGGCTACAGTAAAATATTTGGCCAGTGAACATATTAACGGGTTTACATACAGTTAAAACCAATACTGCAAAGTTTACTATTCATTCTCAACAAAATCGTATCTCCAATAGTTTATTAGGTAACTAACATTCCTGGAGGCAATTCTCCTGCCTACTAAAGTCAATCCGTTAAAGGCGTGGAGCGCCCGAAAAAGAACAGTTAGGGGACTTCTGAGCAGGCTGTTCGAACCCTCCAGCTTATGAGATGCAGGGAGTTGCGCGCGCCGTATATTCCTATCCCGCGCATTGCTTGAAGCCCTGAAAGCCCGTTGGCGCCCGCGTCGAGGGGCCGAATTCCCCACCACACCTTCCCTCCCGCGTCACCCCCGCCTCCTCACCCTCCTCCTCTTCCCTTCTCGGCTCGCTTTCCCGCCTCGCGCTTCTCTGTCAGCCCACCCCTCGCCCCTCCTCCCCCCTCCCCCTCCAACGCCCGAGCGGCGCGCGCTGTTATTCGTGGACTCGCCGCGCAAAAATTGGTTTTAATTAAATAGCATCCCCCAGTACATACATTGCCGCGCGCCAGCACCGCTAACCTAATTCTCGCCGGCCTTATTTTCACACGCATAGTATTGCGATGCTCTTCAACCTCCCACGTGCGCTCCAGAATCCCCGCTAACGCGCACGCCCGCCTCCGCACCCCACCCGCGCCCGCTTCGGTCGCTGGCGCCCGCAGCCCCGCTCCACTCCTCTCATCCCCGCTGTGCATCACTCTCATCCCGCTCTGCCCCTTTTGCGGCCGTCCGCCCCGTCACCCGGTTTGGAGGCGACGCCGAACCCAACCGACCCCCCACTCCTCATCCTACTCGCGTTCCATCTACTCATTCCGCGTACTCCATCTGGTTTCGCCGCTTGTTTATATTTTTTCTCCCCATTCGTCCTTCCGGTTTCCTTCGCTCCGCCGTTCCGCCCTGCTCATATGCTCACTCTCTTATCTATCCTCTGTTTCTTTCCAGTTCTTTTTTTCCCTGTTTCTCTCTTCGTTTCGTCAAACTTCGCTCAGTCACCTCTGTTCTGCTCCACCTCGGACTCTTCACACCTCCTTTCTCACGATCTGTCACGCTCCGCTCTTCCACCCTTTTTTTACATCCCGTTCTCATTTCTCTCTCACCACCGACCACATGTTTGGTTCACGACATTCCGGTCCACCTGCGTTATTCACGCATTCCACCTCCGCGTTTCTATCCCTCTCCGCTCCCCCCGGTTCCGCGTCACCTTCTTCCGTGCCATCCATTGCACCTGCTCCCTTCCCCCCCGCTTCGTTCCACTCGTCGCCGTTTCATCCACTTGCTCCACCTGTTCCGCACATTGCGTCTCATCCCCAGCTTCCTTCCACCCTTCCCGTTTCCCCCACCGCCGTTCCACCGCCGTTTCCCACCGTACCTCGCGGACGCGCCACCTCTCACCACCCCGTCCGCGCTATCCAATACCGCCACCTTTCCCCGGTACCCCCTCACTCATTGACCCCCGTCCTCCCCATCGCTGCCCCTGCCCCTCTGCGCCGGGCCGCTCATTTTATTGCGCGTGAATCACTTTGCGCCGCGCGGCGGAGGGGCGGCGCGCGGCGCGCGTGTTCATTTGCGACACATGGCGTGGAGTGTTGGGGCCGGAGTGGTATATACCTCGCCCCGCTCCGCCCGTCCCCGGCTCCGCCCCTCGCCGCCGCGCCCCGGCCCGCTGCACAGGGCGGCCTACCGCCCCTTGCAACCGCCGGCCGCCATGCCGCGTGCAGCGGCGCGCTGTTGTGTTTAAACAAGGGCCACTGTAGGAGGTTAGCCGGGCCTCGCGCCTTGTGAGCTGATAGTCGCTAAGTACCGGTGACATGACATAATCTCGTGGGCTGTTCTCGGCGCGGCGATTGTCGCGGGTCTGTAGCGGGCGGCGGGGCGAGGCGGCCGTGACGGAGCGGGCGACGTGGCGGCGACCCAGACACGCCCGGTCGCCGGCGCGCGCTGCGCCATTTGTTGTTTTGCGCGCTGCGTCTGGCCGAAGCCGGCGTTTTATGAAGCGCTAGCGGCGGGCGCGAAGAGCGTGTTGGGGAAGCGGCGTCGGGGCACGATGCGTCTTTTGGTGAACGGTGACCCGCGGGCGTTTGCCGACGAGCCAAGTTTCGTTTAGTGTCAGTTGGCCGCAGATTCAACTTGATTTTTTGGTTGTTTTGATCGGCTTATTTAGAGCGCGTCAGCCGCTGCAGATTATTCCGAAAATGTCAGTTCATTGCTTTTTGCTTGGGAGGTGGTGATGATTTTTCCTGCGGTTTGTGACATCCGGTCGGGACCTATCCTCCCAAAATCGGCTAACGATGGTTTCACATCAGTATCTCCATCAGGTTTTTCCAGGTATCTCTCATCAGTGTGCACACCGTTTTGCAGGACAAGTCTAAGTTCTGCGACCGGTCTCCATCGTGTATGCTAAGTGAAGTACATGCTAGTGTAAGTGTGGTGTAAGGGATGAGGATAGGCGCAACGGAAAAGAAGAGATAGAAATGATCGTGCGCGGTCCGTGAAACTATCAGTCACGGAAAAACTACGGATCACGCAGCCGGCACTGGAATTTTTCCAACTTGACAGTGATCAGAACTGCACCCAGCGGTCTGCAACTCGCGAGACACGTTTTCCTTGATCCAAAATCAATTTTGGAAGTTCTGTAGTGGTTATTTCTTCTACTCCTCGCTAGTAAAATGGGAATATAATATGACAAGAAATGGTTATCGTGTTTGTATCTTTTTTTTTTACTTTTTTTCAGTCTATTCTTTACTTTCGTTTTTAAAATTTGTTTTTTTTATTTGAAATATTTTGGGGTTTTGTTTATTTTTTTTATATGAGGACTTAAAATAAACGGTTTACGCAATGAATACTTTTATATTAAAGTTTCAAATTGAAAAATCAATAATTTCTTCCACGATAACGTACAGTTTCTGTTGTATGTAAAAAACAAAATTGTACTGACAATTCCTGCTTACAAAATATAATTTATCATATTATTTTTGTCTCAATCACAAACATACTACAGTGTGTCTTCAATTACGTATCCTCAATTTATCAGTTATAATTGCTTGATGTTATATTTACGTTCAAAACATAATAGAAAGGTCTTCATAAAATAATATTTTTCTACGTATTCGTCACATAAAATATATTTTTTCTTCGTATTCTATCAAATAAATGATATTATTCTTTTATATTTATTGTGATTTCATCTCTCTTCAGAATGCTCCTAACGTTTCCTCAAATGTCACTTCACTCTTCTGAAACGTTTTGTCTTCTAACCCAAATACGTTTAAGACATTATTTTGATTGAAATTAATTATTAAATACGGACACTTCTGCAAAATCCTGCACACTTTCCTCTGTCAATGTTTACTATTAAATCCGTAGTGTTGAGATTGGCAAAATTAGCTATTGCTGGTTCGAAATCACGAACATTGACTTCTGGACTTACACTGGGGCTTGCAAAAGGCATTCAGTAACGACTAGAAGTTGAGATGTTGATTGATTCTGATCAGATACGTTCTACTCATAAACCTTAAACAGTAACAATAGCGAATGGACTTTAAGATAAATTGTTTCCTTTTCAGAGAATGCAAACGTTGGAGAATGGTATGTTGGTTCTATTTATATATGCTTGAAAATACACACATTGCATAAAATACAATAAGCAAACACGTATCTATATCCCATGTTCTTTTTTTTGCAATGTGAGATTAAGCTTGCATGATTCATTTAAACTAGGCTTTTTTGTACGAACCAAGAAACAATCTTAACGTTTCTTCTCATTGAATTGTGTTTGCCTGTAGAATGATATTGATGATAATATAAGAACTGCATCGTGCGGGGAGTTGGCAACCCGTATTCTTGAATACCGCATAATCGTGCAGGTTAATATTCCAATGCCACTATTCGCCCTTTTCACACCGTGCGTTCATTGCAGGCGGCATTTCACCGACGTAGTCAAATGCTTCGATAAGAAGCGTTAACTGCGTGGCAGGCGCGTGTGTGCACTGAAGCACACTTCGCCTCAGTGACTTGAAGGCGTAATCGCGTGCAAGTGCCGCCGCTGGAGCGTTTTAATCCAGCCGGCAAAGGCGGGCGCTCCGTGCCACGGGCGTGTCACGCATAATCTCGCGTTCTCGATATCTAAACGGCCCACTTCTTCTATTCAATCTCGGTGTTATTCCGCAATTTCTCTCAATAAATAGCCCGTCAACCTTCTTCAGGGCAATCCGCCGCGGCGTAGGTTTAGTTACGAGTTTTGCGCTGGGGTGCGCATTTCCTGGAGCGGTCCTTTCCGGAAGACGTTATTTCCCCAGAGGAGGGTGAGCTTTTCTGGAAGCGGAGGGGAAACTCCGCCGGAGGAGAAGGAGGCGGAAATGGAAGGGACAACGAAAAGAGATGGACGAATATCTGACCCGGTTTTAGGCGTGGGGCTGGTGACGTCGTCTGGAGTTTTAAGAAGTGAACCTGGTCACGGTTTTCAGATTGTGGGAAAAAATGGGAGAATATGATATTGACTGACTAATTTGATGCGTTGGCGAGGGACGAATATGCACGGAAGGCCAGGAGGATAATGGAAGACAACAAATGACGATAAGTAGAGGATTGGAGTAGAACGATATTGAGACACTGAACAAATGACGAATTTGGTACGACGTTTTTGAGGACCCTCGTACTGGGGAAGGATTGGAGGGAGTCGTCGAGATTGGTGGGGTTTGCGTGGGGGAGCTGACATGAACGGGGCCGGCTTGGCGGGGCCGCTTTGGCGGGGCCGGCTTGGCGGGGGGGCACGGAAAAGGAGCCGGGCTGGCGTGGCGGGGGCCGGCTTTGGGCGAGTCGGGGCCGCGTTGGCCGTGGCGGGGCCGGCGTGGCGTGGCGTGTGGTGCGGCGTGGCGTGGTCGGGGCCGGCGTGGCGTGTCGGGGCGGCGTGGCGTGGCGTGGCGTGGCGGTGGCGTGGCGTGGCGTGGCGTGGCGGGATCAGCGTAGTTTGTATGCTGCTCGGCGGCTTACGAAGACTGTTGACCGATGTCGACAGAGGTTGGTCGTGCGGTGAGTTCAGTGAGCGGCTAAGTCCGGCGCAGTAAAAGGTTGTCGGGCAGGTAATGCTATGATTTAAAGCGGGCATTGTGGGGTGCGTGAACGCACGCCGTGCCGCTAGTGCGTGTGCTGGAGGTGAATTGATCTGACGCACTTTCCCACGTGCGTGAGAAGGCTGAATTCCATGTGCCATAAAAGAGAATAGAACTTTATTATGGTTGAAACGTGCAGTATTCCCTGAGATTGATCGTCGTTGCTTCTGCATATGGAATTGTAAAGGTCAAGTATGACTAACGTCAATGTGGTTGGAAGCAGAATGTAAACAGAAAAGTTGAAAAATATTGATGTTTGTTGTAACGTCTAGATATTGTGTTCTCTCTCCTAATAGAGAGTGGATGGTTTGAAATTGTTTTTGTACGAACAAAGTTCGTGTTTCTTAAGTGTATCTTCTTTTTAAATTACCTTAGAGGAAGAATTTTACTAATTGAACTCTAATTGTATCTTTAAATTCTCGCAGTTGTACTCTTTTTTAGTGAAGTATGTAATTGTACATCTTAAACCGCTACGGAATTATAAAAGCTCTGCTGTATATGAAGTAAGTGTAAATATGCATCAAACGTCAAAAATGAATGAATATGTGTATTACGTTATTTCTTATCATTACATCTATCATTTAGAACGTTTCGTTCGTTCGCTGTTTGGTCGACGGGTGTTTGTCATACGTCTGACAATTTCGTTTGGTTTTCTCTTGCTCGTCTTCCCTTTTGAAATTTCAATATTTACACGTACATGTTTTTAAATCTGTTTCCAACGTGGATAAAACTGATGTTTGATTATTTCGTTGTTTAATAACATTAATAATAGAAACAATAGATTCAATTGTGATTTTCATGGGTAAGTTTTCAGTCCCCCCAAAAATTATAGAAACTAAAATGGTGTTTTTTGAAAAAAACAATTTTTTCAAATTTTGTCAACAGTTGGCATGTTTCAAAACAAGATTCTCTATTTGAATTCGACTAGCACGGAGATTCCATCTCATCGAATTTGTTGAGATCCCGCATCATCGACTTGGGCATTGATCCTCGCACTTGATCTCTTGCGCAATAACCTTTACTAGATCTACATGCGTGATATCTCTCCACTTTATCGGACATGTCAGATGATTTTACAACTAAGATCGAATTCTATCCATTCTTCTATTTGGTCTGCTGATATTTTGAGATGGGAATATGATCGTTATGCTTTCGATCTCCACTGCATCGACTTGGATTGAAAGATCAACAACTTGATCTCTAACATCTCTAATTTTTTTTATCCATCTCCCTTCTTCCTATATTTCTTGAGGTCTTTCACTCATTACGACTTCTTTAAAGATTCCGCTCTTTACTTCACTATATGAGCATACACTGATGCAGTCTTTTTCAAATGAACTTTGATTTCACTTCTTGATATCCTCCGTTGATAATGAGTTCTTTATGATTTCTCGTTCTTTATCTGACATCAAATCCTCTACCTGAGATGCTGTCGTTTGAAATCGACTTCTAGAGATAAGATCTTCTGATCAATTTTCCAGAGAACCTCGTAATGATCAATTTGCTCTATATCTCTCTTGATCCGATTTACTCCGAATCTTATTTGATCGATTTGCTCAGTTCACTTTGATCTATTTGCTTTTTACAAAATAGCTAACATTGAACAAAACATGCTAGTCTCATTGTTAAGTGTTTGGGTTGCGTGGTCGGAACCACGCCACTGTCGACCACTGCCATGTCGTGAAAGTCTACACACAATAATAGTCTCGATAGGACAACACCTATCTCAAAAACCTATCGAGCAACAAGAGGAAATCCACCTTATGCCATCATAACACCCTAAAGCAACAATACAAAGGAGAGTGGAAATAGTTTCGGTCGCGTGTCGCCCGGAGTGCGCTGGAGTAATTCTGCGCCTGCGGAGGCGACGAAGAGAGGGAAGCGGGGGTCTCCCCCTTCATCCCCACGCGCGTTGCTGCACGGGTCCACCGCATGGCTGGCTGCTGTGCCAGCGCTGAGAGAGCTGCGCTGGCGCCGCGCCGCACGCTTTGAAGTATTTTGTTGAAAAGAAGCCTCTGACAACGGGCAAACTAATTTATTGGTGGCCCTGCACAAGCAATATTATTCCGACCGTGTTTAAAGAGGCGATTTTGTTTAGAGGAGGAAACAGGAACGGCAGCTAGAATAATCCACGCAAGTGACACTTTTTAGTGGTCGTCAAAGCTTGCCGAGAGTTGGGAGAATGGAGAAGGGAGAGGGTTTGTAACGGGAAATAGGGGGAATTGTGTGACGTTTTTAGCTTTTTTGGATATGGTTCTAATGGAGTGTGGTGCGGGAAGTATAGAGATAGTAACATACCGTGCGACAAAACATGCCTAATGAATTTCTCGCAATTTTAATTCTATTCTACTAGAATTTTGTAAAATGCGTAATTGCGTTAATTAAGTTTACTTGTGATGTATATGGTTTTAGGCGGACTACCGTTAGTGAAACATTTTACTAAATCAAGCTGAGATTAAGGTCATGAGCCTTTTTAGAAGAAGTGTTTTGATTGAATAAGATAGCATTGCAAATCTGTAATAATCCGAGTCATAACTGATGATAAAATTTTGTCTCTACTTTTTTTCTGTGGAAAACTTTTGTTGCAACCATGATAATTAATTCTCAATTTCTTTTTCGACAGGCGTCGGACCGAGTGCGGTCGGTCGGAGTGAGGGATATTTTACAATAAACCATTTTTTTGGGGGTAACAGGCACCCTCTTTGGTATCTGGTGGCTTCATTATGTGTTTTTTCGCTGTAGCGTTCAATATATTTTTATTTTTTACATACTACGTACAGACGTAAAGTAAAAAAAATGTGATGGTATATAATTAGAATGCAGTGTGGTAATATTCTTTGGAAAACAACTGATGAAAAAGTCAATTTTAATATGTAGGAATTATTCTATTCAAAAATTTATAAAAACCGTTCAACCGACAGACATTTTAAAAGCAATACATTTGCATATTAACGTAATTACTGCCGCACTATTCGAATAGACTCTGTCGATTTTCTTTTCCTGCGTTCCTAGCAGAAAGATATTTTCACAAAAAGGACAGAAATCCTCTAGAGGACATCTGTGACCTTTTACCGTTGAAAGCGGTCTGAAGCAGCGAATTCCGAAACGTTCTTTAAACAGCAACCGATATTTCATGCTTTATTCTTGCTTCATTCAACTCGAGACCTAAACAAACGGAGGCCGAAGATTTTTGTAAGCGGCTCAGAAGGCAGCGAAGGGGCAAAATTGATTTCGAATTGTACTTGCCTGAAGTTGTCCAAGTTTTCTCGTTCACCCGCCGGCCTACTGTTAGATATGCTAAACGCCAGTGTTGGCAAAGAATTTTAATTATGGTTTTTACGACAATTCATAAATCTTCGAGAGAAGCTTGCGGTGTGGCGCTGGATAAATGGCCTGTGCCCTCCGGTGTCGGCGCTTTCCCCCGCTCGATACTGCGGGGCCGCAGGGGGAGGGGAAGGTCTGGGCTGCGAAGGAGGACGTGGCGAGGAAGGGACTAGACAGGCGCAGGGATTGCGAAGGTGGAGCACGAAGCAGTGCGGGGTGACAAGAACACGTGATTGCGCGATCGGGGAGGAATAACCTAAAAGAGTATTGGGAAGCAACCAATGCATTTTTTAGGCCTCTTTAACTACTAGGTCGTTACCGACCACTTGATCCTTTACATTTTGGTAGCCTGAGGGGAGCATCCGACTCGTAAGGACAACACAAGCCACACAAACATCCAAGTCCCAGGCGGAATTCGAACCAGCGACCTTCACCCGAGACAATTACGTACTCTTGCAATACGAGGCCATACATTCTTAGCGGACCTCAGCTCTTCAGACGGGCAATGCGATAGATTTATGCACTTTGGTCATGTTGTGTAGGAAAATATGCTTGAATGGTATTGTCAGGAAGAAATCAACGATAAATTGGAAGCAAGATGATAAATTATGGTTAGAAGCGACACAAGATCGGAAGAAAGATGTAAAGCACTATACTCACGTGATGAGAATTTTGCATGGGGCAAAGTACAGTTTTAATACAATGAAAAAAAAACCTAGTGGTGGATGAAGAAATCAGTGGAGGATGCGAGGTTACGTATCAGCGACAAGACTTGATCAACACTCGACGAGAGACTACAGTTTAAGCCACAAGACAAGGTGTAAAAGAATGTAAGAGAAAGAAAGAAGTAGAAGTAATGAACGATTACAAAGTTATAACGCATAAATATTGGGTTTTTTCGTGGGTATGAAGAAACGAAGCTAAAAATGAATGCTTGTGTATAAGCTAAAAACAATTATTTACAATTAAGATTGAATTATGGAAAGAAAAATAATGCCACAGCAAAATGTTATTGGTAATAGGGAATATGGTTTTAGAATATTTTGCATATTTATAAGAAAGTAACGAAAATTGTTTCAGATAAAAATTGTATTTAGAGATATAGGGATATTGGGTACTTTGAATATTTCTGTTGCGACCCATATAATTCAAAAGGAGGTGCTTGAATAAGCAAAAGACGAACAAAGCTGGAAAAAGGAACGAACCTGAAGAGGATGGAGATAAGGAGCTTCCCAAGAGCGAAAAGCGCCTACGAAGAGCTGATTAAGTATATACTCAGCTGTACGTGTTTCGCCTATTGTTTATATTCAAAGTCGCCCTCCATAAGATTATGCTTCGAATTTTGACGTTTCTCGAGCTGAATTCAGAATTAAACTTCGTAATTTTCGATGCCTGCTGAGAAGACCGCAACGCCTCTCGTTTGCAAATATAACTTGCACGAGCCTGGTTAAATTGGGTTTTGCACCGTCTTAAGGCGAAACGTTTCAAGCGGAGAATCGTTAGTAATATCGTTCTAATTAATAACTATCGGTTTTGAAGAGTTCCCGCATGAATTACTTCAGAAATGGCTTTAGTACTGTACATTTTTCCGTTTGCCTTAAGAAAATCGCAGATCGGAATAGGACTCGTTCCTGCATCGGTTTTCTTTACGAGTTCGTGAAAGGAACCGATTTCCGTTCTGCATCGTCAGAATCTATCTCGTCTTTCGGTTCGCGGATGCGAATAAATCACGGATATTAAGCAAATTTTCCGCGCAATTAAGCTCATAATTTCATAAGGGATGTGTGATTATTAGCGGGTCTTGCGGAGTAGCAATGAATGTGTTAAACTGGCCTGCTTGTTTCAACCTGTTTTCTGCAAGAGAACCGAAACAGTTAATTTGACAAACTTTTTTTTTATATGAAAAGAAAGCTGTCTTCTCTCGACGACGGCGTCGCAACTTCTGCGGAGCGTCATCCCTTTCTCGCACCCTCGTGGCAATTTAGAAACTATAATGTACTCTTGACAAACCGGCAGGCATTGTTTCCGGAGGCGTGCCGCGGGTCGGGGGAGGGGGGCGGGCCGCATTGTTATTGCGCGTGGTGGGGGGGGCGAGAAGTGAGGCCAACAGACAAGCGAGCCGCCGTTCGAAAGTGACAAGGCGCGTCCGCCGCAGAGCGGCGCCCGGGGCGCTGAAGGCGGCGGCGCGGCGAGGGAGAGCGCGGTGGTGAAGGAGTAAGCCGGGGCGTGTAGGCAGGAGGATGTAGTGGGTGTAGGCGAGGCTTGTTGATGGCAGAGGAGCGAGAGTTCGTAGTCGGAAGGTGAGAATGATGGGATGAGTGAGGGAGAGGGAGAGAGCGAAAGTCGTCGATTGATTGTATTGTCTGTGGTTATTCCGGGCCTTATAATTGGTTATGATCCCAAGTAGTTCCGTAAGTGGTAGTGGTATAGTATTTCCTCGAGGTGGCGGGTGATAATTCTCACGCTGGTGGTGAGATCCGGTGCCGACTTCCGTCGGCTACGGGGTTTTCCTCAACCAGCGTGTCGCCCACCAGTGGAGGGCCACTCTAGCCAGGACACGCTCAAAGTCCCGAGTCTCCGCGTCATGTGTGGCAACTATAGTGCACGTAGTGTGTGTAATAATTAATGGGTGAGGTTAGAGAAAGGAGAGGAAGGAAAGATCGCGGTTGGGCCCGTGGTCCATTGGTGTTTCTTCTTGGCCTTCGCCTGGTATCGATAGTAAATCCGAAACTGTCGATCATGAACAGCGGCCGCTAGAAATCTCTGAGTTTGTACTGGAATTGAAGCTGAAACTGAAATGATTGGAATGAACTGATTTGTACTCGCTATCTAGCCTGGTTGCCAAAATCCTGCCACCGGTGCTTCTCAAACTCTAGGACTCCAGCTATAAGTGACTGGCAGTGAACGCAGTTGATGCCCTGATCTCCCGATGGCTGCTAAGGAAGTGAACCTGGAACTTATTATGTTGTTAAATATCAATGTGAACAGCATATATTAGTTATGGAATCTCTTATTTCTGGTATAAGATGCGAAAAGAGATATTAAATTTCTCTACTAAACGTTCTGGTTGAAAAAATAATTGCCAGTGAGCTTTCGTAAGGCAGAACCGAGGAGTTTGGAAAATCCATCATTGGCGCGTCACTTCGGAAAGGAATAGAGACTAAGGAAGCTTTCGTCCGACTGTGCATCTACACGCGGAGGTCGGAGCACTTGCAACGTAATTTGGTGGCAGCTCAGCTGCGCAGAGCAACTATTCCTCGCGTTCATACATATTTAACGAGGCGACGGCTGCGCCGCGGGTGGTTATGCCGGGGGGGAGGGGCGGAGAATTTCCACGTGCCGCGCAGCCGCGTAATCGCCGCCTCGGGGGTCCCCCGCTCTCCTCCGCAACGCGCCCGTTTTTTCCTGGAACGAGGTGAAGGGCGGAGGAGTGTGGAGGAATGGATGGGGGTTTCCTGGCCACCTAAATGTGGCTAAGGCTCAGGTTCACTTCCGTTAGCAGGCCACCGGGAGAGGTTAAGCTCAGGGCATCACTGATTTTCATGCACGTCTCTATGATCGGTTACTCTTAGGTTTCAGAACGGACGATGACAGGATTTCGATAGTTGGTAATGGCTTGGGTTGAATTCGTTCCCTGACTACCTTTACCAACGAGCCACGGGCCGCGCGCGATCACAGCCAACCTGCCGAGGGAAAAAAGCAATCATAATAACTTATGGACTAATAATCTCAGCTGTTGATGCACCTGGGAAATACTAACGCCAACCAACAGCCTCTCGCCCACGTCCTCAGCATCCCGCTTTGTCTCGCTGACCATCACATCGTTTTTCTATAATTATCGTTTCTACTTTTCCTCCATTCCCTATAGGGAGCCTCTAAACAGAATTGATTGATGCATACACCTGACAAAGCAGTAAAAATTTATCAAAGATTCTATTCTCAAAGCTGTTGCCTTATTAAACGAATCCAAATGCGTTTCAAGTTTATGTGGTAAATTTTCTCACCGTTTTAAAATATTTTTCTGAAAACTGAAGATTGCGCACGTGAATTTTTTCTTTGGTGGAAGCGAAAAGAGAATTAGCGATAAATGTTTTTAAAATTTATGGCAGAAGTGTAACTCTTTCTGTTGTTTTGAAGCGACGTTTAAAAAGTTCTTACGATCAGAGTAAAAACTGTAAGAATGGTGAAAAAAACAACAAAAATCATTATTTTAAAAAAAATAAAATAAAACTTTTAAAAAGTGTCTACGTGTTGTCCAACAAAATAACCATTCCGAGAAAATCTTATTCAAAATGGTTTTAGAGCGTTTCACCGCAACCCCTGGACAAACTGGAGAAGAGACCAGATAATCGTAAAAACCATTGAATGCTTTCCTTATCTCTAAACAAAATATGCAATAATACAAAACAAGTTATTTTGAATAAAAAACACATCAACATTATTTATATAATTTTTGAAAGGAATTTGTTTATGAATTGTATATATATTAGATTCTCGTTGCACGTGAATTTTTACGAATGAAAAAAGCAGCTTATACTTTCGCGTTCTAAGTATGTTGCATACTATGTGCAAACATTAGAAAATATAATTTCCCGCGAGGTATGCAATCGTTATCGTGAAAAACTGTGTTATTTCTCTAATAATTCATGATCAGTAGCGCTAGATTTTGTGACGATACTTTAGAACTATTCCTCCGTAGACAAAGTCGATGGAAGCATATTCGTCATGGTTCCAATTTTTTTAACTAATATTCTGTGGATATTGTTTGACGAGCTAGGAAATTGTATGCCCGCC
The DNA here is from genome assembly GCA_017312745.1 of Gryllus bimaculatus. NCBI lineage: Eukaryota > Metazoa > Arthropoda > Insecta > Orthoptera > Gryllidae > Gryllus > Gryllus bimaculatus. Next base: position 2,704,992 of record BOPP01000068.1, on the reverse strand, counting down.
AAGTACGCAGTCTTAACACAAAAGTGAATTGCATGTTGGTAAATTGAAATGCTGGAATTTATTCAATTTGGTAGCAATTTGGTACAATTTGGAATTTGCGAAGGGGGAAGGAATTACAAGAAACATGAAATTTATCAAGACATGCTAAACTGTAAAATAAAAAAAAAATTAATGTAAAATCTCTCAATACAAAACAACTTGCAACATCGAAACGTTAAAACTTTGAATGCATCCACTTAAGCAGATTTCAATATTATCACCTGAGATCGTGGAAAGCCAGATTTCCCGAAAATAATATTTCATTTTGATAATGAAGGTTACATGTAGGTTAATGATAGTTTATACCGTACTATCAAGAACGTTTAAGGAACCTGACTAAAGATCAACATGAGGGAAGTCTCTTTACGGGCATTCATTGGTGTCTCGAAGGCGGGCAGGACATCAGCGTCGTTCGAAAGCCCTCCGACTCACCGGCGGCGGCAAGTTCGAACCGAGTGGGCTGCATCGATTGATCGAAGGTCGGCGCGTTGGCCCGCCCCGGGACGGAAGTGCCTCGGAAAGGGCGACTTCCGCAATGTTCGCGGGGCTAAGGACTCCGCGCCACGCCTTCGCCCTGGGAACCTCTTGCCTGCGGCCGCCGCTGCTCCCGAAGGCGAAGGGCTGAAACGCATCGCGAGGAGGAGGGAGTAGAGACGGTGCGAGGCGAAGTCCGGAATGAGTGAAAGATTGAATCGCGAAGAATGATGAGAAGTTGCGATGTGGCAATTGTACGAAAATAATGTGTGTATTTCCGGAAGCGTAAACTGTGTGGTTATTAAATCCGTGAGTGTAGAACATGTTATAAACGTCGACGCCAGATTTGCGTTGCCCTGGATGTTAACTTGCCTTATTTTCCCCTCCATGTAATCTCTCTCAGCGGTCCCACATTTAGCCGAGACGTTAGCTCTGAGTTTCAACTGATCTTCCGTAATGTGTGGAAGTTTAGTGCATGTAAGCAAAGTATGTGAGGTTGTGCGGCGTTTGCGTGCGGGATCCGTGTATATATCTTAATGTGTGTGTGTGTTCGTGCGCGGTGTGTGCGTGTGTGTTTGTATGTGTGTGTAAGAGACGAGTAGGATAAGACGAAAGAAGGAAGGTGGCGTGGGTTTTGTGCTGGAAAGGGTACTGATTCGACGTTGTCTCGTATTAATCGAAGAAATAACAGAAGAATTACCAATTGAACAGCAGCTCCTGTGTTTCTCTCAAAACTGTGGTTGAATTCGACCCACGCAAAGATACGAGGGGCATCCAAAAAGTAGTTGGAATAAGAAACATCTAGTACGTTTTAACTATATAATGATTTATTTGTAAAGAACATACTTTAAGGCCCATTTCTCCATATAGTCACTCGCAATTTAAACATTTGTCCATAACGTGTGACTAGTTTTTCTATCCCAGCTTCGTACTCCTCTGCGCAGTGTAATGTGAGGTGTGTATCCAAAGTGTGCGCTTCAGTTCTTCATCACTTTCAAATTTCTTTCGTGGCAAAAAGTCCTTGGATTTTGTAAACACATGAGAATATGTAGGGTGCCAAGTTTTGGAGCTGAGGGTGGATTGTTGAAATTCCATTTGAATTGTTGCACAGTTTGTTACTGTTATCCGAGCCGTAGTGGCCTGATGAGGCTTTGTGTCGTCGTAACATGCGAGTTCCCACATTGGCAGAAATATTTGCATAAAGAAGATGTCGTTAACAAGTTCGTGAAATAACTGTTCATAAAATAAATTTTTCCTGATCTATTGTCCGTGCGGGATCGGACCCCTCAATCTGCGATCAATTTTGTTGATTTTTGATTATTTAATTAAATTCAACCAAGCATTTCCTTCGTAATGAAGACGGCCCGTCGGCCTCCTTCGCAATAATGGATGTTCTCTCTGCCCAAGCCTGAAATTCGACACCAAGGCCGAAAGATGATCATCCATTAGGTTTTCTCCAGTACATTTACTTAGTTGACGACGAATATCGCATGGTTTCACATTTTTGCGTTGATAACTCGAATCACAGTCCTAATGTTCACAAACTGGTGGCGTTCTCTATTTCTTTGCACATTATAAACACTCAGAGAAGTAATACGATCAGTACCAGCGAGAGCGTAACTTTGAACAGACAGCTGAATGTCACTGAACTGTTGGAAGAACTTTGCGCAGGAACTACTCTACTACTAGCGCTCCGCACAGTGCAACGGGTACTATTTCTGCGGACGTCCTACGTATCTGTCGAAAATATGCCACTGACGGACCTTAGAATCTCGAGGTCCGAAACGCTTTGAGATAATAACTTGTCACGTGAGTCATCTTCGCTAATTAGAGACAGAATGGAATATCTAGTCTCAATAATAATTGAGTTTGTAGTAAAAAGCTTTTCGGTGTGTGCATAACCCCATTTAGAGTCATCAACATTTATTAATTATTACAGTTATGAATTATTAACAATCATTTTTATTATTAAAAACTAATTGTTTTTGGTACATAAAGCAACGTACGATGTTTACTAAAGACAAGCGTTTTTATTTCCGAATATAATTTATTTTTCTTGAAGCATCAATTTATTTTGAAACAGCCTACAGAATTTTAATCATGAGCGTGCTAACCGCTAATGTGTTGCGTTGTATTTTTAAAAATTTTTTCTCGTTTACACTGAAATTTTTCTTGTTTCGTCTGCGTTATCTCACGTGATCTTCGATTAATTGGAGTTGCATTTCATATTCTTCTCATCAGTAACTTTTGTCGACTTAAAATGCTAAAGCGTCTAAGAAGGAGTGTATATTTGCATCGATGTGTTTTAGTCGAAGACAGACAATCACTAATCCGCGACGTGCTTAATAAAATTGTAGGAAAGAGAGTATAAAGGTTAAGACAGATGATTGTGTGGCGGTCGTCGGGTGCGAGTAACACCAGACGCGGAGTTTTGTTTATACGTTTTTATTACAATCTTTGATTACACAATAACATACTCCTTGGAAACGCGCTACCTCCCAGCATGTACATTCTGAGGGCTTCCCGGCCCAGCCCGACGCAACCAGCGGCTTGGCGCGGCTCTTGGGCTTTTATCCCGTGGACCGCCACACCTCGCTGCCGAAGCTCGCGATAACCTGGCGGGTGACAAGTACCTTCCGCACCGCGATTCGTTCAACTCGAATGACACGACTGGTTGACTCTCCAGCCGCCTCGCGAGGGTCACGTGAAGACCTCCATGCCGGCGCGTCTTCTCATCCGGAACGTGGGCCTGTTTGCAATTTTGGAGTCAAGCTGCACGCGGCTGGACTTACCCATCATAATTCCTTCTGTGCCGTTGACCACCCACGTTCCGAGGTCACGCCACCCGGGCCTTGAGGGGGGCCCACCTCTGGTGCCTTCCGGCTTGCCGCCAAGGACTCCGCCCCGCCCTCGCTGCCTTCCGACATGTGTTTTCCAACTGGCCCTTCGCACGAGATTACAATTGAAATGAAAAAATAGGAACGCACTCTGCAAACGAGAAGCTTTCACTTTAGCATCCATGTCGTATCACAGAAAATGTACTACAAAATAAATTCGGACGTGTAATATGAAATATTTACAAAAAGAGAGTAATAATAGGCTAAGAACAGGTGAACGTAATGAAAAATCTTGAAGGAGATAATCCGTTTGGAAACATTTTCTCTCCTTGTTGCGTGAGTAATACTGACGAAGAGATGGATTGTACACGAGCGTTAGAGAACTAGGCGACAATGTGAACGTGGGAAAGCAATACATTTTTAATAATAATATTTTATTTTGCAATTTGTTTTAAAGTATAACATTTGGCAAAATTATAGAAATTTTTAATAGCATGAGAGGAACAACGCAACGGTCATTGACCGTACTCCTAATATTACATTTTTTCACATACAATTTGTAGTCGATTTCAAGTCGCCTCAAAATATTATTTGTTTAACGTCGTCTGGTGGTGTCACTATTGTCTAGTTAAGTCTAATGGCAAGAATATTTTGATGTTTATGGTATCCGTTGTAAGTATTTTGCGCCTGGTTTAGTTAATTCTTATTTTATTCTTGTCATTTGAAGTCTCTGTGTATTGTGCCGTTTGATAACGTGCCACGAGCATTTACAAATTTCTTAAGCGGAAAGCAATACATAGGTTTTCAATGTGGTTGGATTGAGACGAAATTAAAACATCAACAAATTAAGCAAATTGCGGGTGGAAAAAGAAAGGTCTAGCATCTTGATGTCTGAGAGAGAAGAGTTTGATGGGAAAAATGGGAACGGAGTTAAACTCTGTGATTGGGTAGAGTGTAAAGTAATGAAAACGTATCTGAATGAAGAGCGTATAATGTGACTCTAGTAAAATATGTCAGGATGGAAGAACCTATCTCTCAATAAATCATGAGTGAAATGAATGTAATAACCGAGAGTGCACAGTTTATCTTGACGATGTAATAATAAATACTAATACTGAATAATAAATGCTACTAATCTACTTATAATGCTAATAGCTCATACACTACTGACTACACTACTCTAACTACTACTACTATACTACTTACTACTACTATACTACTACTACTACTCTGCTACTACTTCTACTACTACTACATAATAATAATAATAATAATAATGTTTTCACAAACTACTGTGAGTTTGGAGTTAGATGAAAAAATTACAAACATTGTTCTCAAAAGTATAACTTGCCTCTGATTGGCAATGCCGTGCAATCAAAAATAATTACATAAAAGAATTTGTTTAAAAGTAAACAGTAACACAATGGGAATTTTAGTAATCACGGAGAGGAACAAGGAAAACAGGAAGTGTGAGGTCCAGGCCAAAGATATACATTCAAGTATTTGATCCTAATTTTCGCTCCACAAAATAACTGTTTTATGTATTTATGGAAGAATTGAGTTTTAATAAAGATAAATGATTGGTACTGACAATTTATGCCTATTGCGGTAGCCATTAATTGTGGGAAATGTCCGACTATGAAGTAATAATAAAGTCGTTCAAGCCATGTTAATTGCTCACGTGAAACCATCGGTCAATCAGTTTCTAACTGCTGTTGCAGATCAGAGTAATATTCCACATTTGAATATCTGTTTCCACACGGCTTTCGCCTCTCTAAGGAACAATACTTTCGTGTTTATTGATAGGGAGAAGATGTGATTTGGTTTTCACATGTGAAAATTGAAGTTGGCTTCTCGTAGACTTTATTTTATTATCATGTAGTTCCAATTCATATTTTGAATTTTAATTTTTCAGCGTAATATTTCAGGTTTCTCAGTTTTTGCCTTGAATGTAGATAAAAAAATAAATTTTTCAAACTTGTATTAAGATTTTAGAAAACAGGAAACTTTGGCTTTAAGATACAATTCCGCGGTGTTAATTAAAGATAGGAACAATTCTAGGAATGAGAAGATACGGCAGTTTCAAATTTATTTGAAGATAGCTTCTTCACTTTTTGTATTCGACAACGAATTTCACATACATTATTCTTTTAAAGGTTTCAAATCTTACCTAAACGATCACATTATAAACTCATGATCAAGTACGTATAAATCCTTCTAATACACGTACGATTTTATTAAAAATAAATTTCTTAATAAATTTTCTTGAATAAATATATCTCAAGAATTAAAATATCAGTAAGTAACCTTAAGTTATAACATGGAAGTTACGATAAATCGTAAGTGAATACTACCAGGAGGAAATAAAAAAAGTGTACTTTGTTGTAAATACTGCCGAAACTATCATACGCATTGATCCAGCAGTTGCAACATGATACGCCAATTTATTGAATGTTTCGAGGGCGATCATTTGTTCTCCACATCCCGCCTCGATTACCCATGAAGTAGTCAAACAACTACATGAGTGCGCTTTGAAAGACCTTAGTTGCGCACTTTAATCCATCCTATTTTCTTTAGAAAAAAAAAATCAATGGGTAGTGGCGAGTGTGTCTTGGGGTGGGAGCGGAGCGGGAGCGGGAGCGGGGGCGGGGGCGGGGGCGGGGCGGGGCGCTCTGCGGCGCCGAGGGATGCGCGAGCGCGCGGGCGGCCGCAGAAGGGGCAGGCGGTGGCGCCGTCGGGGGGTGCGGGGCGGAGGCTGGCGCGCGCGCGCCGTGGGCCTGGCCAAGAAGGCTCCGACCGGCCCGTTGGCGGTAGGGGCCGCCACGCCGCGCGCGCCGCCCAGCTCTCATAGGGCTCCGCAGGAATCTCGGCGGTGGCGTGTGACGCCGAGCTAAGGACCCGGAGAGGTGGCCAGGCATCAACTGATGTCACCGCAGAGTCTTTGACCGCAGGCGGCTTTAGGGGTCCCTTTCGCGACGGTGGAGGATTTTCGACTCTACCTGTCAGATGGCGATTTCACTCGCTGTCTGAAGATAATTCTAGGCGACCGGCTGCTCAGAGCGGTAGTTTTCTTTCAACATCCTTGCGAACTGCCGAAACCGTCAAAAGGGTCGTAATGTATCCTAATAAACGGGCCAGGACAGCCCGTGATTGTTTCCCCTCTCCTTATTTTTTCCTATCCAACCCCTTACTTTAACCTCCCTTATACGTACAATTCACATAGGTGCACTAACACTATCATAACATGCCCGGGAGACAGCGAGAGCTTCCAGCTCGTCCGGCTTGGGTGGTTCTTCGCTCTGCGAGCGGTACCTGTTTGGAGACCCCACTTAGCCCTACGATAGGTTGGTGCGGATTTTTGCCATTAGGCAGGGGAAGATCATTGCCCACTGCCGGGGAGGGGAGGGCACTCCAGTACCAGAGATTAATGACTTAGCAGTTGACGCGCCCGAAATCAACTAGTCAATCAATCAATTGAAGCCTAAAAAAAAAATGAGATATCTATATTTTATTAGTGTATGTAATTTTCTGTTTTCCAACGACTCTTTGCAGTGGTCTTTAGGTTATTACTCTGCACAAGCAATTCAAAGTCCAGCTACTTGAGTTACCAAACCCTCAGCCTTACGATTATGTGATTTCTAGTTCTTGTTGGGTTTTCAAACATGCTTTAGATACTATTCAACCTCGTGACTTTACTGCTCTTGGACAGTTTTTTGTAAAAGGTATATTCTAGCTTTGCGATCAGGTGACGCTGATTG
>BOPP01000068.1:2671640-2697859 GCA_017312745.1 Gryllus bimaculatus | reverse complement strand
GAGGGGAAGGGCCGGTGCGGGTGGCAGCGTTTCGCCCTCGCGGGAGAGGGGAGGTAAACACCAGAACGAGCGCGACGGTCGAAAGGTAACGAGCCCCGCGCGCGAGGGCTCCGAGGCGCCACCGGACATCAGGCGGACAAAGGCGCCGTGGAGTGGGGCCATCAGGCGGAGCAGGGGTGGACGGGGCGTCGCTGACGCGGCCCAGGCGAACACACTCCAAGATGTGCGCGCGAGGTGCTGCCGCTAAAAATCTCAGTTGCTGCTGGGTGTTGCTTGGTCCGTGTCCTCGATTTTTAACAAATGTAACTGCTTTGCTACTTCGTTTTTTTGGTGCATCACCATATCGTCATTTTCAGAAAAAAAAGACTTAATCATGAGCTACTAATTCTGCTTTAAGATGCAGCTGCCGATATTCGGGATGATGTGCATTTCTTTAAAGTAAGATGGAATGCTACTTATAAAGATATATTCCTACGCTATTTCCTTTGACAAGAATTCAATTAAAAATTGTTATTTTCGAAGATGTTAAAAAACTGTATTTCAACATACGAACTAAATGTTTATTTTTACATAATTTTTGTAGATATTTTTTCTGGCTGATAATGTAAGTATATTTCCTTCCTTTTCACACTCCAACTCATTATTCTCATAATTTCGTTTCAATTCAGAATATTCTTTCTGTGTTCGTTTTTCTTTTTTTGTAACACAAACATCTTTTTAACGCTTACTGTAATAAGCGCTTGGTGAGCGAGACTTCTTCAGACTCTTTAGCTATCTTCAATAGTAATTTCGACACCATCATTCCAACCACCTAATATGCTATTGCCAACAGACGTCGCCAGAGCCAAGTGCTAGTTTTCGCAATGACGTTATCAAAGCCAAACGCTTTCAACTCCCCGGCTCATTCCCATGAGCTCCCTGTTGTTTTTCTCTCACATCTTTTTCTGAGTGTTTCTATTCTTTGTGAAAATTTTCTTTATTATCATTGTCTTTCTACTTTCAGCAGCATTCTTTCAGCATCCATTTGCTGGCTCAGCTAAAACAAAATACAATTTCGACGCTCCTCCTTTGTGTTGTGTTGTTTCACCATCTTTGTTTATTTTGATCTTCAATCTACATTTTTCATGACAATTATCATTTTTCATGACACTATTCATATATCCCCGTTCCCGTCTCAATGTTTACACTCCTTTCTTCTTAGTTTACAGATTCTTGACATATTCGTTTGAGTGCCTCATTTCTTAATCGTTGCCTGCGCTTCCTCAAGCTCTTAACTTCCATCTCCCCTCAGTCCTGATTTCCGTATCATAAGACCACCAATATCGCTAGTTTCTGTAAACGTGTTTTAACATTTTTCTCCATTATTGATCTATTCTTTCCAGTTTAGACTTCAGAGTTCCGAACACCACTGTTCGCCGTAAAAAATGTTTTCATTTATTCTCCCTATTCACCTCCGCTACTCATTTCATATCTGCACTATACATACGTTTACTCCAAACCTTTTCCGTTTCAACCACGGTATCTTGAGAACCTAACCCAATAGTCTCCAAGTTTTCTTCGTCGCAGCATCTTTTCAGCCATCTCCCTCGGGGCAGCCACACATTCTCCCTAGAAGGCCTCCGCCTCCGCTACCTCTGCCGCCGCCTCCGCATTCACCTTAACCACCGCCTTCGCATTCACCTTAACCACCGCCTCCGCATTCACCTGAACCACCACCTTCACATTCACCTTAACCACCGCCTTCGCATTCACCTTAACCAACACCTTCGCATTCACTTTAAGCACCACCTCAGCAGTCTCCTTAAACAATGCCTTCCCAATCACCTTAGCAAACACGTACGCAGTCTGCTTAAACAATACCTACTCAATTACTTTAACCAACACCTTCGCAATCTCCTTAAACGCTTACGCAACCACCACCTCTGCGGTCTCCTGGGACAACGCCTATGCAGCCACAATAACCTCCAATTCCGCAGTCTTCTACAACGCCTAGGCAACCACCTTTACCACCACCTTCACAGTCTTCTTAAAACGCCTCCGCAGCCACCTTCATCACCGCCTCCACAGCTACCTTAACCACCACCTCCACATCCACCTTGACTATTGATACCACAGCAACTTTCACCACCGCCTTCCTCTCCGTCACTAATCTGCCGTTACGTTCACCACCACCACCGCCGCGGTCCCCGCCACTGTCTTGGACACTGCTATCGCCGCTGCGGTCGTCTTCGGCCAGCTTACTTAGGTGGGTCCACTCACTTAGCGGCTGCCCAGCCCCGCGATACGCGCACACAAGGCGCCGTCGTCGCCTCCTTCCCCTCCCTGCCCTCTCCACCCTCCGACGCGCAGCTTTTGTTCGCGGCAGATCGCGTCTGCTGACGCCGCCGCCGCCGGTCGCCGCGACGTTGCTGAGAGAAGGGGATTTGTCCCACGCGCTGCCCGCTTAAAGCTGAGGAAAGAAAATACCCGGAGGCCGCGAAGGAAATTTGAGCAACTAGACGAGCTCAGACGGTTGGCGGGGGACTTCTAGCAACGGCGGATAGGCGATGTCGACGTCTCCGCCATCGAGTTCCGTGGTCTTTAGTAGTTTAGCCGTCCACCGGCGATGGTGAAACGGTTAGCGTTTGGGGCTGTTGTACCCAAGTTGGCGGGTTCAAACACGATCGAAGCCGTGGATTTTTAAGGGCGAAAAAAATCCTTCGTACGCCTTCCTTCGGAGGGGAAGTAAAGCCGGCTGTCACATGTGAGTAGATTTACTTGCATGTGAAAGGTCCTCAAGCCTAAATGACGCCTCTGAGCTAAATTCAAATCACCTGTTTCTCGCCCAAGAAATAGCTCAACAGTGTTCATGTTTGGGGATTTTGGTGGCCAGGTTTATATTCAGAAGAGTGTTTCTGGATCCAGTCTATCGCAATTCCTGCTTAGATCCGTCTGCTAGTTTTTGAAAGGAGCGTAGGGAAATTTGCGTGGTCAGACGGAAGAGCAGGCCTAATGTCCTGATTCTCGCCACGTAAAATAAGGCATTAATTCAATTCAATTTTAACAGCAATTCCAGACATGATCATCCACTATCATCAATTCATCTTTCATGCAATGGGAGTCAGAGTTAAATATTTGCTGTGATCTCTTACTCAAACAACTCAGTGCAATATAACCTGAAGAGCCAAAAACATTGTACATCTGCCTAATAGGGACCCCCCGAGCACGCACAAGAGCCGCAACACGACGTGGCATGGTCTCGACTAATGTCGGAAGTAGTGCTGGAGGTCATTGACACCATTAATCCTGCAGTGAACTCCATAGACTCGCGAGACTATGGGAGTGGAGGTCTCTTCTGAACAGAACGTTGCAAGGCACGCCATATATGCTCAATAATGTTCATGTGAGGTGATTTTGGTGGCCAGTGGAAGTGTTCAAATTCAGAAGAGTGGACCCTCTCTATAGCAATTCTGGACGCACCTTCCTGCTGAAATTACTTAAGTCTGTCGAGATGCATAATGGACATGAATGGGTGCAAGTGATCAGACAGGATTCTTACAAGTTTGAGTTATCAAATTTGAATGAGTTTTCAAATTTGTGCAAATGCAGTAAATCAGAATTATAAACGAGTTACATACGCAATTTTTTTGTACAACAGCACACATTTATAAGAGAATCAACGATAATTTTCCGAATTAATTTTCTTTTTAAGTCCCGAGTATTTGATTTCTTTGCGAGAAAACCGTGATTGGCTGTTCCGTTCACCGTTACCTCCCCACGATGTTCTCACTACGATTAGCTGAATTTGTGATGTTTCATGCATTCATGTAATAAAACCTAATACGTCATAATTTGTGCCGTGCAATTCCACTTTGTGAACGATTTCTTGCAACAGAAAAGACCATATACAATGCTGGTGAACAAAACTAATCTTGATAATATCACTTCGATATATTACTTTTTTGTGGAATAAAATAAAGACTATTTTACTATCATTACATTACTTAAATCGTGCAAACATTTTGTGCCGTTGGTTGCGTCTCTACGACTGCGAGAGCGTCGTAAGACAATTTAATATTTGTTGGTGGCCGCATTCATTTCACAGGAATTAGCGAGTTTGTTTCGTGAATGGTAGGCGATGAAAATAAACTACACAAACTTACAATTTAATCTTATGTAAAAAATGCATTTCAATTTACAAGAAATTTTTACTAAGTTCTGAAAATTAATTTGTATATTCTGAGGTATTTTAATAACTCCGTTCACAATGTGAAGTGCTCTGACCATCAGATCATTCACTTTCCCAGAGAGAACATGTCCATGGTTCTGTTACACTTCAGTACTGAAGTGGTGTTTTATTGTATAGTTGTGAGTTGTGTTACTTTAGCCTACATTGTTATTTTTGCTTACAACATGAGATGAATATGTATAGCTTCTTTCACTTAAGAGTGAAAAGTAAGGTAGGGATCACGCTACGTCCACATCTGATAACACAAATAATTCTTTTGCATACGCTAGAATTCATGAACTTAATTTATTAAATGTATTTTTGTATCATTCTCTCCGCATTAAATATTAATACAGTGATAAATTGCTCTTACAGTGTGCCATTTATTTGAAAACAGTTTTCGTATATGACACCGTCGGCCGCTCAAGAAACTGTTGCTCATGTTATAGGCGCATTATACTCACTCTGTAAGATGAACAGAAAAGTAGTTTTCGTAAAAGTATTTTATCATTAATGAAATGTTTCGTGGTTTATTTATCTATTTTTTAAATTCATTACGTCACTTATAACAAATATAAATTACATTACTTAACAATTTGTAGCTACGTTAGAACTTTAAAGTCCTTGCGAATCGCACAACGTATAATATTCTAACATTTCAGATCCTACTATTCACCCCTTGGATCCCTAAATTGCATTTTAGGCGTTTTTAAAGAAATCAGTTCGTAACGCAGAAGAAACGAATCCTAAAGAGAAAAGTGTTTGAGTGTTTGTTATCCAGTCTTGGGGACCCTCTGTTTCCTATTAAGCAGTACACCTTGCCTAAACGCGAACTACGTTTTTTCGAAAAGTCGGAATCATTCTCGTAAATGTTCCCATTTTTCAGTTCTATAGTCTTTTAATATACCCTAGTTAGAAATTAAATTTCTATTTTATCAATAATAGTTCCCCAATCCCAACTATTTTCATTTCATTGTTTCTCGGAGGCTCAAAAATTTCAAGGGATGTGAGTTCAAATCTCTATCATCGGAAAACACACACACACCGCATTGATCTTTGAGTATTTTACTCTATGATGCAGCCACTCTGCCAATGCTCATGATCTTATGCCAACCATAACCACGTCTGACGTCCTTTCTGTGTGATCGCAACTTTCAAAACCCCAATTAGGGATATGTAAACAAGGAGAAATGAAGATTCTAAATAGAAAATTCACAAATGGGTGCAACTAATATAAAATATTTGTATTTTATATAATTATATAGTCCATTATAATTGGTTTGTAAACTATTTTCAAAACGATGATCCTTACGAAAAATAATATTAAAATGTTATATATGAATCATTTTGGGAAAAAAAGGTACTCACTATAGAATATGGCTGAACTAAAAAAAAATTAATATCAGTACATTTTCGGTAAACGGTAGAATTAAAACATAAGATAACCGTCATATATTCTTTATCAAGAGTTCAAAGTTAAGTTTTAGGAACAAATGTAATGTTTTAAATAAAATATTTATTTGTGTAAATCTTATTACAATTCGCTACCTAAAATTTAAGAACAATAATTATTTATATACAAAACATCATTATTTATTTACTGTAAATTCTTAAAGACTTCACAATGGCTCACAGTAAAATATTTGGCCAGTGAACATATTAACGGGTTTAACATACAGTTAAAACCAAATACTGCCAAGTTACTATTCTCAACAAAATCGTATCTCACAATAGTTATTAGGTACTACATACTAACATTCCTGGAGGCAATTCTCCTGCCTACTAAAGTCAATCCGTTAAAGGCGTGGAGCGCCCGAAAAAGAACAGTTAGGGGACTTCTGAGCAGGCTGTTCGAACCCTCCAGCTTATGAGATGCAGGGAGTTGCGCGCGCCGTATATTCCTATCCCGCGCATTGCTTGAAGCCCTGAAAGCCCGTTGGCGCCCGCGTCGAGGGGCCGAATTCCCCACCACACCTTCCCTCCCGCGTCACCCCCGCCTCCTCACCCTCCTCCTCTTCCCTTCTCGGCTCGCTTTCCCGCCTCGCGCTTCTCTGTCAGCCCACCCCTCGCCCCTCCTCCCCCCTCCCCCTCCAACGCCCGAGCGGCGCGCGCTGTTATTCGTGGACTCGCCGCGCAAAAATTGGTTTTAATTAAATAGCATCCCCCAGTACATACATTGCCGCGCGCCAGCACCGCTAACCTAATTCTCGCCGGCCTTATTTTCACACGCATAGTATTGCGATGCTCTTCAACCTCCCACGTGCGCTCCAGAATCCCCGCTAACGCGCACGCCCGCCTCCGCACCCCACCCGCGCCCGCTTCGGTCGCTGGCGCCCGCAGCCCCGCTCCACTCCTCTCATCCCCGCTGTGCATCACTCTCATCCCGCTCTGCCCCTTTTGCGGCCGTCCGCCCCGTCACCCGGTTTGGAGGCGACGCCGAACCCAACCGACCCCCCACTCCTCATCCTACTCGCGTTCCATCTACTCATTCCGCGTACTCCATCTGGTTTCGCCGCTTGTTTATATTTTTTCTCCCCATTCGTCCTTCCGGTTTCCTTCGCTCCGCCGTTCCGCCCTGCTCATATGCTCACTCTCTTATCTATCCTCTGTTTCTTTCCAGTTCTTTTTTTCCCTGTTTCTCTCTTCGTTTCGTCAAACTTCGCTCAGTCACCTCTGTTCTGCTCCACCTCGGACTCTTCACACCTCCTTTCTCACGATCTGTCACGCTCCGCTCTTCCACCCTTTTTTTACATCCCGTTCTCATTTCTCTCTCACCACCGACCACATGTTTGGTTCACGACATTCCGGTCCACCTGCGTTATTCACGCATTCCACCTCCGCGTTTCTATCCCTCTCCGCTCCCCCCGGTTCCGCGTCACCTTCTTCCGTGCCATCCATTGCACCTGCTCCCTTCCCCCCCGCTTCGTTCCACTCGTCGCCGTTTCATCCACTTGCTCCACCTGTTCCGCACATTGCGTCTCATCCCCAGCTTCCTTCCACCCTTCCCGTTTCCCCCACCGCCGTTCCACCGCCGTTTCCCACCGTACCTCGCGGACGCGCCACCTCTCACCACCCCGTCCGCGCTATCCAATACCGCCACCTTTCCCCGGTACCCCCTCACTCATTGACCCCCGTCCTCCCCATCGCTGCCCCTGCCCCTCTGCGCCGGGCCGCTCATTTTATTGCGCGTGAATCACTTTGCGCCGCGCGGCGGAGGGGCGGCGCGCGGCGCGCGTGTTCATTTGCGACACATGGCGTGGAGTGTTGGGGCCGGAGTGGTATATACCTCGCCCCGCTCCGCCCGTCCCCGGCTCCGCCCCTCGCCGCCGCGCCCCGGCCCGCTGCACAGGGCGGCCTACCGCCCCTTGCAACCGCCGGCCGCCATGCCGCGTGCAGCGGCGCGCTGTTGTGTTTAAACAAGGGCCACTGTAGGAGGTTAGCCGGGCCTCGCGCCTTGTGAGCTGATAGTCGCTAAGTACCGGTGACATGACATAATCTCGTGGGCTGTTCTCGGCGCGGCGATTGTCGCGGGTCTGTAGCGGGCGGCGGGGCGAGGCGGCCGTGACGGAGCGGGCGACGTGGCGGCGACCCAGACACGCCCGGTCGCCGGCGCGCGCTGCGCCATTTGTTGTTTTGCGCGCTGCGTCTGGCCGAAGCCGGCGTTTTATGAAGCGCTAGCGGCGGGCGCGAAGAGCGTGTTGGGGAAGCGGCGTCGGGGCACGATGCGTCTTTTGGTGAACGGTGACCCGCGGGCGTTTGCCGACGAGCCAAGTTTCGTTTAGTGTCAGTTGGCCGCAGATTCAACTTGATTTTTTGGTTGTTTTGATCGGCTTATTTAGAGCGCGTCAGCCGCTGCAGATTATTCCGAAAATGTCAGTTCATTGCTTTTTGCTTGGGAGGTGGTGATGATTTTTCCTGCGGTTTGTGACATCCGGTCGGGACCTATCCTCCCAAAATCGGCTAACGATGGTTTCACATCAGTATCTCCATCAGGTTTTTCCAGGTATCTCTCATCAGTGTGCACACCGTTTTGCAGGACAAGTCTAAGTTCTGCGACCGGTCTCCATCGTGTATGCTAAGTGAAGTACATGCTAGTGTAAGTGTGGTGTAAGGGATGAGGATAGGCGCAACGGAAAAGAAGAGATAGAAATGATCGTGCGCGGTCCGTGAAACTATCAGTCACGGAAAAACTACGGATCACGCAGCCGGCACTGGAATTTTTCCAACTTGACAGTGATCAGAACTGCACCCAGCGGTCTGCAACTCGCGAGACACGTTTTCCTTGATCCAAAATCAATTTTGGAAGTTCTGTAGTGGTTATTTCTTCTACTCCTCGCTAGTAAAATGGGAATATAATATGACAAGAAATGGTTATCGTGTTTGTATCTTTTTTTTTTACTTTTTTTCAGTCTATTCTTTACTTTCGTTTTTAAAATTTGTTTTTTTTATTTGAAATATTTTGGGGTTTTGTTTATTTTTTTTATATGAGGACTTAAAATAAACGGTTTACGCAATGAATACTTTTATATTAAAGTTTCAAATTGAAAAATCAATAATTTCTTCCACGATAACGTACAGTTTCTGTTGTATGTAAAAAACAAAATTGTACTGACAATTCCTGCTTACAAAATATAATTTATCATATTATTTTTGTCTCAATCACAAACATACTACAGTGTGTCTTCAATTACGTATCCTCAATTTATCAGTTATAATTGCTTGATGTTATATTTACGTTCAAAACATAATAGAAAGGTCTTCATAAAATAATATTTTTCTACGTATTCGTCACATAAAATATATTTTTTCTTCGTATTCTATCAAATAAATGATATTATTCTTTTATATTTATTGTGATTTCATCTCTCTTCAGAATGCTCCTAACGTTTCCTCAAATGTCACTTCACTCTTCTGAAACGTTTTGTCTTCTAACCCAAATACGTTTAAGACATTATTTTGATTGAAATTAATTATTAAATACGGACACTTCTGCAAAATCCTGCACACTTTCCTCTGTCAATGTTTACTATTAAATCCGTAGTGTTGAGATTGGCAAAATTAGCTATTGCTGGTTCGAAATCACGAACATTGACTTCTGGACTTACACTGGGGCTTGCAAAAGGCATTCAGTAACGACTAGAAGTTGAGATGTTGATTGATTCTGATCAGATACGTTCTACTCATAAACCTTAAACAGTAACAATAGCGAATGGACTTTAAGATAAATTGTTTCCTTTTCAGAGAATGCAAACGTTGGAGAATGGTATGTTGGTTCTATTTATATATGCTTGAAAATACACACATTGCATAAAATACAATAAGCAAACACGTATCTATATCCCATGTTCTTTTTTTTGCAATGTGAGATTAAGCTTGCATGATTCATTTAAACTAGGCTTTTTTGTACGAACCAAGAAACAATCTTAACGTTTCTTCTCATTGAATTGTGTTTGCCTGTAGAATGATATTGATGATAATATAAGAACTGCATCGTGCGGGGAGTTGGCAACCCGTATTCTTGAATACCGCATAATCGTGCAGGTTAATATTCCAATGCCACTATTCGCCCTTTTCACACCGTGCGTTCATTGCAGGCGGCATTTCACCGACGTAGTCAAATGCTTCGATAAGAAGCGTTAACTGCGTGGCAGGCGCGTGTGTGCACTGAAGCACACTTCGCCTCAGTGACTTGAAGGCGTAATCGCGTGCAAGTGCCGCCGCTGGAGCGTTTTAATCCAGCCGGCAAAGGCGGGCGCTCCGTGCCACGGGCGTGTCACGCATAATCTCGCGTTCTCGATATCTAAACGGCCCACTTCTTCTATTCAATCTCGGTGTTATTCCGCAATTTCTCTCAATAAATAGCCCGTCAACCTTCTTCAGGGCAATCCGCCGCGGCGTAGGTTTAGTTACGAGTTTTGCGCTGGGGTGCGCATTTCCTGGAGCGGTCCTTTCCGGAAGACGTTATTTCCCCAGAGGAGGGTGAGCTTTTCTGGAAGCGGAGGGGAAACTCCGCCGGAGGAGAAGGAGGCGGAAATGGAAGGGACAACGAAAAGAGATGGACGAATATCTGACCCGGTTTTAGGCGTGGGGCTGGTGACGTCGTCTGGAGTTTTAAGAAGTGAACCTGGTCACGGTTTTCAGATTGTGGGAAAAAATGGGAGAATATGATATTGACTGACTAATTTGATGCGTTGGCGAGGGACGAATATGCACGGAAGGCCAGGAGGATAATGGAAGACAACAAATGACGATAAGTAGAGGATTGGAGTAGAACGATATTGAGACACTGAACAAATGACGAATTTGGTACGACGTTTTTGAGGACCCTCGTACTGGGGAAGGATTGGAGGGAGTCGTCGAGATTGGTGGGGTTTGCGTGGGGGAGCTGACATGAACGGGGCCGGCTTGGCGGGGCCGCTTTGGCGGGGCCGGCTTGGCGGGGGGGCACGGAAAAGGAGCCGGGCTGGCGTGGCGGGGGCCGGCTTTGGGCGAGTCGGGGCCGCGTTGGCCGTGGCGGGGCCGGCGTGGCGTGGCGTGTGGTGCGGCGTGGCGTGGTCGGGGCCGGCGTGGCGTGTCGGGGCGGCGTGGCGTGGCGTGGCGTGGCGGTGGCGTGGCGTGGCGTGGCGTGGCGGGATCAGCGTAGTTTGTATGCTGCTCGGCGGCTTACGAAGACTGTTGACCGATGTCGACAGAGGTTGGTCGTGCGGTGAGTTCAGTGAGCGGCTAAGTCCGGCGCAGTAAAAGGTTGTCGGGCAGGTAATGCTATGATTTAAAGCGGGCATTGTGGGGTGCGTGAACGCACGCCGTGCCGCTAGTGCGTGTGCTGGAGGTGAATTGATCTGACGCACTTTCCCACGTGCGTGAGAAGGCTGAATTCCATGTGCCATAAAAGAGAATAGAACTTTATTATGGTTGAAACGTGCAGTATTCCCTGAGATTGATCGTCGTTGCTTCTGCATATGGAATTGTAAAGGTCAAGTATGACTAACGTCAATGTGGTTGGAAGCAGAATGTAAACAGAAAAGTTGAAAAATATTGATGTTTGTTGTAACGTCTAGATATTGTGTTCTCTCTCCTAATAGAGAGTGGATGGTTTGAAATTGTTTTTGTACGAACAAAGTTCGTGTTTCTTAAGTGTATCTTCTTTTTAAATTACCTTAGAGGAAGAATTTTACTAATTGAACTCTAATTGTATCTTTAAATTCTCGCAGTTGTACTCTTTTTTAGTGAAGTATGTAATTGTACATCTTAAACCGCTACGGAATTATAAAAGCTCTGCTGTATATGAAGTAAGTGTAAATATGCATCAAACGTCAAAAATGAATGAATATGTGTATTACGTTATTTCTTATCATTACATCTATCATTTAGAACGTTTCGTTCGTTCGCTGTTTGGTCGACGGGTGTTTGTCATACGTCTGACAATTTCGTTTGGTTTTCTCTTGCTCGTCTTCCCTTTTGAAATTTCAATATTTACACGTACATGTTTTTAAATCTGTTTCCAACGTGGATAAAACTGATGTTTGATTATTTCGTTGTTTAATAACATTAATAATAGAAACAATAGATTCAATTGTGATTTTCATGGGTAAGTTTTCAGTCCCCCCAAAAATTATAGAAACTAAAATGGTGTTTTTTGAAAAAAACAATTTTTTCAAATTTTGTCAACAGTTGGCATGTTTCAAAACAAGATTCTCTATTTGAATTCGACTAGCACGGAGATTCCATCTCATCGAATTTGTTGAGATCCCGCATCATCGACTTGGGCATTGATCCTCGCACTTGATCTCTTGCGCAATAACCTTTACTAGATCTACATGCGTGATATCTCTCCACTTTATCGGACATGTCAGATGATTTTACAACTAAGATCGAATTCTATCCATTCTTCTATTTGGTCTGCTGATATTTTGAGATGGGAATATGATCGTTATGCTTTCGATCTCCACTGCATCGACTTGGATTGAAAGATCAACAACTTGATCTCTAACATCTCTAATTTTTTTTATCCATCTCCCTTCTTCCTATATTTCTTGAGGTCTTTCACTCATTACGACTTCTTTAAAGATTCCGCTCTTTACTTCACTATATGAGCATACACTGATGCAGTCTTTTTCAAATGAACTTTGATTTCACTTCTTGATATCCTCCGTTGATAATGAGTTCTTTATGATTTCTCGTTCTTTATCTGACATCAAATCCTCTACCTGAGATGCTGTCGTTTGAAATCGACTTCTAGAGATAAGATCTTCTGATCAATTTTCCAGAGAACCTCGTAATGATCAATTTGCTCTATATCTCTCTTGATCCGATTTACTCCGAATCTTATTTGATCGATTTGCTCAGTTCACTTTGATCTATTTGCTTTTTACAAAATAGCTAACATTGAACAAAACATGCTAGTCTCATTGTTAAGTGTTTGGGTTGCGTGGTCGGAACCACGCCACTGTCGACCACTGCCATGTCGTGAAAGTCTACACACAATAATAGTCTCGATAGGACAACACCTATCTCAAAAACCTATCGAGCAACAAGAGGAAATCCACCTTATGCCATCATAACACCCTAAAGCAACAATACAAAGGAGAGTGGAAATAGTTTCGGTCGCGTGTCGCCCGGAGTGCGCTGGAGTAATTCTGCGCCTGCGGAGGCGACGAAGAGAGGGAAGCGGGGGTCTCCCCCTTCATCCCCACGCGCGTTGCTGCACGGGTCCACCGCATGGCTGGCTGCTGTGCCAGCGCTGAGAGAGCTGCGCTGGCGCCGCGCCGCACGCTTTGAAGTATTTTGTTGAAAAGAAGCCTCTGACAACGGGCAAACTAATTTATTGGTGGCCCTGCACAAGCAATATTATTCCGACCGTGTTTAAAGAGGCGATTTTGTTTAGAGGAGGAAACAGGAACGGCAGCTAGAATAATCCACGCAAGTGACACTTTTTAGTGGTCGTCAAAGCTTGCCGAGAGTTGGGAGAATGGAGAAGGGAGAGGGTTTGTAACGGGAAATAGGGGGAATTGTGTGACGTTTTTAGCTTTTTTGGATATGGTTCTAATGGAGTGTGGTGCGGGAAGTATAGAGATAGTAACATACCGTGCGACAAAACATGCCTAATGAATTTCTCGCAATTTTAATTCTATTCTACTAGAATTTTGTAAAATGCGTAATTGCGTTAATTAAGTTTACTTGTGATGTATATGGTTTTAGGCGGACTACCGTTAGTGAAACATTTTACTAAATCAAGCTGAGATTAAGGTCATGAGCCTTTTTAGAAGAAGTGTTTTGATTGAATAAGATAGCATTGCAAATCTGTAATAATCCGAGTCATAACTGATGATAAAATTTTGTCTCTACTTTTTTTCTGTGGAAAACTTTTGTTGCAACCATGATAATTAATTCTCAATTTCTTTTTCGACAGGCGTCGGACCGAGTGCGGTCGGTCGGAGTGAGGGATATTTTACAATAAACCATTTTTTTGGGGGTAACAGGCACCCTCTTTGGTATCTGGTGGCTTCATTATGTGTTTTTTCGCTGTAGCGTTCAATATATTTTTATTTTTTACATACTACGTACAGACGTAAAGTAAAAAAAATGTGATGGTATATAATTAGAATGCAGTGTGGTAATATTCTTTGGAAAACAACTGATGAAAAAGTCAATTTTAATATGTAGGAATTATTCTATTCAAAAATTTATAAAAACCGTTCAACCGACAGACATTTTAAAAGCAATACATTTGCATATTAACGTAATTACTGCCGCACTATTCGAATAGACTCTGTCGATTTTCTTTTCCTGCGTTCCTAGCAGAAAGATATTTTCACAAAAAGGACAGAAATCCTCTAGAGGACATCTGTGACCTTTTACCGTTGAAAGCGGTCTGAAGCAGCGAATTCCGAAACGTTCTTTAAACAGCAACCGATATTTCATGCTTTATTCTTGCTTCATTCAACTCGAGACCTAAACAAACGGAGGCCGAAGATTTTTGTAAGCGGCTCAGAAGGCAGCGAAGGGGCAAAATTGATTTCGAATTGTACTTGCCTGAAGTTGTCCAAGTTTTCTCGTTCACCCGCCGGCCTACTGTTAGATATGCTAAACGCCAGTGTTGGCAAAGAATTTTAATTATGGTTTTTACGACAATTCATAAATCTTCGAGAGAAGCTTGCGGTGTGGCGCTGGATAAATGGCCTGTGCCCTCCGGTGTCGGCGCTTTCCCCCGCTCGATACTGCGGGGCCGCAGGGGGAGGGGAAGGTCTGGGCTGCGAAGGAGGACGTGGCGAGGAAGGGACTAGACAGGCGCAGGGATTGCGAAGGTGGAGCACGAAGCAGTGCGGGGTGACAAGAACACGTGATTGCGCGATCGGGGAGGAATAACCTAAAAGAGTATTGGGAAGCAACCAATGCATTTTTTAGGCCTCTTTAACTACTAGGTCGTTACCGACCACTTGATCCTTTACATTTTGGTAGCCTGAGGGGAGCATCCGACTCGTAAGGACAACACAAGCCACACAAACATCCAAGTCCCAGGCGGAATTCGAACCAGCGACCTTCACCCGAGACAATTACGTACTCTTGCAATACGAGGCCATACATTCTTAGCGGACCTCAGCTCTTCAGACGGGCAATGCGATAGATTTATGCACTTTGGTCATGTTGTGTAGGAAAATATGCTTGAATGGTATTGTCAGGAAGAAATCAACGATAAATTGGAAGCAAGATGATAAATTATGGTTAGAAGCGACACAAGATCGGAAGAAAGATGTAAAGCACTATACTCACGTGATGAGAATTTTGCATGGGGCAAAGTACAGTTTTAATACAATGAAAAAAAAACCTAGTGGTGGATGAAGAAATCAGTGGAGGATGCGAGGTTACGTATCAGCGACAAGACTTGATCAACACTCGACGAGAGACTACAGTTTAAGCCACAAGACAAGGTGTAAAAGAATGTAAGAGAAAGAAAGAAGTAGAAGTAATGAACGATTACAAAGTTATAACGCATAAATATTGGGTTTTTTCGTGGGTATGAAGAAACGAAGCTAAAAATGAATGCTTGTGTATAAGCTAAAAACAATTATTTACAATTAAGATTGAATTATGGAAAGAAAAATAATGCCACAGCAAAATGTTATTGGTAATAGGGAATATGGTTTTAGAATATTTTGCATATTTATAAGAAAGTAACGAAAATTGTTTCAGATAAAAATTGTATTTAGAGATATAGGGATATTGGGTACTTTGAATATTTCTGTTGCGACCCATATAATTCAAAAGGAGGTGCTTGAATAAGCAAAAGACGAACAAAGCTGGAAAAAGGAACGAACCTGAAGAGGATGGAGATAAGGAGCTTCCCAAGAGCGAAAAGCGCCTACGAAGAGCTGATTAAGTATATACTCAGCTGTACGTGTTTCGCCTATTGTTTATATTCAAAGTCGCCCTCCATAAGATTATGCTTCGAATTTTGACGTTTCTCGAGCTGAATTCAGAATTAAACTTCGTAATTTTCGATGCCTGCTGAGAAGACCGCAACGCCTCTCGTTTGCAAATATAACTTGCACGAGCCTGGTTAAATTGGGTTTTGCACCGTCTTAAGGCGAAACGTTTCAAGCGGAGAATCGTTAGTAATATCGTTCTAATTAATAACTATCGGTTTTGAAGAGTTCCCGCATGAATTACTTCAGAAATGGCTTTAGTACTGTACATTTTTCCGTTTGCCTTAAGAAAATCGCAGATCGGAATAGGACTCGTTCCTGCATCGGTTTTCTTTACGAGTTCGTGAAAGGAACCGATTTCCGTTCTGCATCGTCAGAATCTATCTCGTCTTTCGGTTCGCGGATGCGAATAAATCACGGATATTAAGCAAATTTTCCGCGCAATTAAGCTCATAATTTCATAAGGGATGTGTGATTATTAGCGGGTCTTGCGGAGTAGCAATGAATGTGTTAAACTGGCCTGCTTGTTTCAACCTGTTTTCTGCAAGAGAACCGAAACAGTTAATTTGACAAACTTTTTTTTTATATGAAAAGAAAGCTGTCTTCTCTCGACGACGGCGTCGCAACTTCTGCGGAGCGTCATCCCTTTCTCGCACCCTCGTGGCAATTTAGAAACTATAATGTACTCTTGACAAACCGGCAGGCATTGTTTCCGGAGGCGTGCCGCGGGTCGGGGGAGGGGGGCGGGCCGCATTGTTATTGCGCGTGGTGGGGGGGGCGAGAAGTGAGGCCAACAGACAAGCGAGCCGCCGTTCGAAAGTGACAAGGCGCGTCCGCCGCAGAGCGGCGCCCGGGGCGCTGAAGGCGGCGGCGCGGCGAGGGAGAGCGCGGTGGTGAAGGAGTAAGCCGGGGCGTGTAGGCAGGAGGATGTAGTGGGTGTAGGCGAGGCTTGTTGATGGCAGAGGAGCGAGAGTTCGTAGTCGGAAGGTGAGAATGATGGGATGAGTGAGGGAGAGGGAGAGAGCGAAAGTCGTCGATTGATTGTATTGTCTGTGGTTATTCCGGGCCTTATAATTGGTTATGATCCCAAGTAGTTCCGTAAGTGGTAGTGGTATAGTATTTCCTCGAGGTGGCGGGTGATAATTCTCACGCTGGTGGTGAGATCCGGTGCCGACTTCCGTCGGCTACGGGGTTTTCCTCAACCAGCGTGTCGCCCACCAGTGGAGGGCCACTCTAGCCAGGACACGCTCAAAGTCCCGAGTCTCCGCGTCATGTGTGGCAACTATAGTGCACGTAGTGTGTGTAATAATTAATGGGTGAGGTTAGAGAAAGGAGAGGAAGGAAAGATCGCGGTTGGGCCCGTGGTCCATTGGTGTTTCTTCTTGGCCTTCGCCTGGTATCGATAGTAAATCCGAAACTGTCGATCATGAACAGCGGCCGCTAGAAATCTCTGAGTTTGTACTGGAATTGAAGCTGAAACTGAAATGATTGGAATGAACTGATTTGTACTCGCTATCTAGCCTGGTTGCCAAAATCCTGCCACCGGTGCTTCTCAAACTCTAGGACTCCAGCTATAAGTGACTGGCAGTGAACGCAGTTGATGCCCTGATCTCCCGATGGCTGCTAAGGAAGTGAACCTGGAACTTATTATGTTGTTAAATATCAATGTGAACAGCATATATTAGTTATGGAATCTCTTATTTCTGGTATAAGATGCGAAAAGAGATATTAAATTTCTCTACTAAACGTTCTGGTTGAAAAAATAATTGCCAGTGAGCTTTCGTAAGGCAGAACCGAGGAGTTTGGAAAATCCATCATTGGCGCGTCACTTCGGAAAGGAATAGAGACTAAGGAAGCTTTCGTCCGACTGTGCATCTACACGCGGAGGTCGGAGCACTTGCAACGTAATTTGGTGGCAGCTCAGCTGCGCAGAGCAACTATTCCTCGCGTTCATACATATTTAACGAGGCGACGGCTGCGCCGCGGGTGGTTATGCCGGGGGGGAGGGGCGGAGAATTTCCACGTGCCGCGCAGCCGCGTAATCGCCGCCTCGGGGGTCCCCCGCTCTCCTCCGCAACGCGCCCGTTTTTTCCTGGAACGAGGTGAAGGGCGGAGGAGTGTGGAGGAATGGATGGGGGTTTCCTGGCCACCTAAATGTGGCTAAGGCTCAGGTTCACTTCCGTTAGCAGGCCACCGGGAGAGGTTAAGCTCAGGGCATCACTGATTTTCATGCACGTCTCTATGATCGGTTACTCTTAGGTTTCAGAACGGACGATGACAGGATTTCGATAGTTGGTAATGGCTTGGGTTGAATTCGTTCCCTGACTACCTTTACCAACGAGCCACGGGCCGCGCGCGATCACAGCCAACCTGCCGAGGGAAAAAAGCAATCATAATAACTTATGGACTAATAATCTCAGCTGTTGATGCACCTGGGAAATACTAACGCCAACCAACAGCCTCTCGCCCACGTCCTCAGCATCCCGCTTTGTCTCGCTGACCATCACATCGTTTTTCTATAATTATCGTTTCTACTTTTCCTCCATTCCCTATAGGGAGCCTCTAAACAGAATTGATTGATGCATACACCTGACAAAGCAGTAAAAATTTATCAAAGATTCTATTCTCAAAGCTGTTGCCTTATTAAACGAATCCAAATGCGTTTCAAGTTTATGTGGTAAATTTTCTCACCGTTTTAAAATATTTTTCTGAAAACTGAAGATTGCGCACGTGAATTTTTTCTTTGGTGGAAGCGAAAAGAGAATTAGCGATAAATGTTTTTAAAATTTATGGCAGAAGTGTAACTCTTTCTGTTGTTTTGAAGCGACGTTTAAAAAGTTCTTACGATCAGAGTAAAAACTGTAAGAATGGTGAAAAAAACAACAAAAATCATTATTTTAAAAAAAATAAAATAAAACTTTTAAAAAGTGTCTACGTGTTGTCCAACAAAATAACCATTCCGAGAAAATCTTATTCAAAATGGTTTTAGAGCGTTTCACCGCAACCCCTGGACAAACTGGAGAAGAGACCAGATAATCGTAAAAACCATTGAATGCTTTCCTTATCTCTAAACAAAATATGCAATAATACAAAACAAGTTATTTTGAATAAAAAACACATCAACATTATTTATATAATTTTTGAAAGGAATTTGTTTATGAATTGTATATATATTAGATTCTCGTTGCACGTGAATTTTTACGAATGAAAAAAGCAGCTTATACTTTCGCGTTCTAAGTATGTTGCATACTATGTGCAAACATTAGAAAATATAATTTCCCGCGAGGTATGCAATCGTTATCGTGAAAAACTGTGTTATTTCTCTAATAATTCATGATCAGTAGCGCTAGATTTTGTGACGATACTTTAGAACTATTCCTCCGTAGACAAAGTCGATGGAAGCATATTCGTCATGGTTCCAATTTTTTTAACTAATATTCTGTGGATATTGTTTGACGAGCTAGGAAATTGTATGCCCGCCAAGTACGCAGTCTTAACACAAAAGTGAATTGCATGTTGGTAAATTGAAATGCTGGAATTTATTCAATTTGGTAGCAATTTGGTACAATTTGGAATTTGCGAAGGGGGAAGGAATTACAAGAAACATGAAATTTATCAAGACATGCTAAACTGTAAAATAAAAAAAAAATTAATGTAAAATCTCTCAATACAAAACAACTTGCAACATCGAAACGTTAAAACTTTGAATGCATCCACTTAAGCAGATTTCAATATTATCACCTGAGATCGTGGAAAGCCAGATTTCCCGAAAATAATATTTCATTTTGATAATGAAGGTTACATGTAGGTTAATGATAGTTTATACCGTACTATCAAGAACGTTTAAGGAACCTGACTAAAGATCAACATGAGGGAAGTCTCTTTACGGGCATTCATTGGTGTCTCGAAGGCGGGCAGGACATCAGCGTCGTTCGAAAGCCCTCCGACTCACCGGCGGCGGCAAGTTCGAACCGAGTGGGCTGCATCGATTGATCGAAGGTCGGCGCGTTGGCCCGCCCCGGGACGGAAGTGCCTCGGAAAGGGCGACTTCCGCAATGTTCGCGGGGCTAAGGACTCCGCGCCACGCCTTCGCCCTGGGAACCTCTTGCCTGCGGCCGCCGCTGCTCCCGAAGGCGAAGGGCTGAAACGCATCGCGAGGAGGAGGGAGTAGAGACGGTGCGAGGCGAAGTCCGGAATGAGTGAAAGATTGAATCGCGAAGAATGATGAGAAGTTGCGATGTGGCAATTGTACGAAAATAATGTGTGTATTTCCGGAAGCGTAAACTGTGTGGTTATTAAATCCGTGAGTGTAGAACATGTTATAAACGTCGACGCCAGATTTGCGTTGCCCTGGATGTTAACTTGCCTTATTTTCCCCTCCATGTAATCTCTCTCAGCGGTCCCACATTTAGCCGAGACGTTAGCTCTGAGTTTCAACTGATCTTCCGTAATGTGTGGAAGTTTAGTGCATGTAAGCAAAGTATGTGAGGTTGTGCGGCGTTTGCGTGCGGGATCCGTGTATATATCTTAATGTGTGTGTGTGTTCGTGCGCGGTGTGTGCGTGTGTGTTTGTATGTGTGTGTAAGAGACGAGTAGGATAAGACGAAAGAAGGAAGGTGGCGTGGGTTTTGTGCTGGAAAGGGTACTGATTCGACGTTGTCTCGTATTAATCGAAGAAATAACAGAAGAATTACCAATTGAACAGCAGCTCCTGTGTTTCTCTCAAAACTGTGGTTGAATTCGACCCACGCAAAGATACGAGGGGCATCCAAAAAGTAGTTGGAATAAGAAACATCTAGTACGTTTTAACTATATAATGATTTATTTGTAAAGAACATACTTTAAGGCCCATTTCTCCATATAGTCACTCGCAATTTAAACATTTGTCCATAACGTGTGACTAGTTTTTCTATCCCAGCTTCGTACTCCTCTGCGCAGTGTAATGTGAGGTGTGTATCCAAAGTGTGCGCTTCAGTTCTTCATCACTTTCAAATTTCTTTCGTGGCAAAAAGTCCTTGGATTTTGTAAACACATGAGAATATGTAGGGTGCCAAGTTTTGGAGCTGAGGGTGGATTGTTGAAATTCCATTTGAATTGTTGCACAGTTTGTTACTGTTATCCGAGCCGTAGTGGCCTGATGAGGCTTTGTGTCGTCGTAACATGCGAGTTCCCACATTGGCAGAAATATTTGCATAAAGAAGATGTCGTTAACAAGTTCGTGAAATAACTGTTCATAAAATAAATTTTTCCTGATCTATTGTCCGTGCGGGATCGGACCCCTCAATCTGCGATCAATTTTGTTGATTTTTGATTATTTAATTAAATTCAACCAAGCATTTCCTTCGTAATGAAGACGGCCCGTCGGCCTCCTTCGCAATAATGGATGTTCTCTCTGCCCAAGCCTGAAATTCGACACCAAGGCCGAAAGATGATCATCCATTAGGTTTTCTCCAGTACATTTACTTAGTTGACGACGAATATCGCATGGTTTCACATTTTTGCGTTGATAACTCGAATCACAGTCCTAATGTTCACAAACTGGTGGCGTTCTCTATTTCTTTGCACATTATAAACACTCAGAGAAGTAATACGATCAGTACCAGCGAGAGCGTAACTTTGAACAGACAGCTGAATGTCACTGAACTGTTGGAAGAACTTTGCGCAGGAACTACTCTACTACTAGCGCTCCGCACAGTGCAACGGGTACTATTTCTGCGGACGTCCTACGTATCTGTCGAAAATATGCCACTGACGGACCTTAGAATCTCGAGGTCCGAAACGCTTTGAGATAATAACTTGTCACGTGAGTCATCTTCGCTAATTAGAGACAGAATGGAATATCTAGTCTCAATAATAATTGAGTTTGTAGTAAAAAGCTTTTCGGTGTGTGCATAACCCCATTTAGAGTCATCAACATTTATTAATTATTACAGTTATGAATTATTAACAATCATTTTTATTATTAAAAACTAATTGTTTTTGGTACATAAAGCAACGTACGATGTTTACTAAAGACAAGCGTTTTTATTTCCGAATATAATTTATTTTTCTTGAAGCATCAATTTATTTTGAAACAGCCTACAGAATTTTAATCATGAGCGTGCTAACCGCTAATGTGTTGCGTTGTATTTTTAAAAATTTTTTCTCGTTTACACTGAAATTTTTCTTGTTTCGTCTGCGTTATCTCACGTGATCTTCGATTAATTGGAGTTGCATTTCATATTCTTCTCATCAGTAACTTTTGTCGACTTAAAATGCTAAAGCGTCTAAGAAGGAGTGTATATTTGCATCGATGTGTTTTAGTCGAAGACAGACAATCACTAATCCGCGACGTGCTTAATAAAATTGTAGGAAAGAGAGTATAAAGGTTAAGACAGATGATTGTGTGGCGGTCGTCGGGTGCGAGTAACACCAGACGCGGAGTTTTGTTTATACGTTTTTATTACAATCTTTGATTACACAATAACATACTCCTTGGAAACGCGCTACCTCCCAGCATGTACATTCTGAGGGCTTCCCGGCCCAGCCCGACGCAACCAGCGGCTTGGCGCGGCTCTTGGGCTTTTATCCCGTGGACCGCCACACCTCGCTGCCGAAGCTCGCGATAACCTGGCGGGTGACAAGTACCTTCCGCACCGCGATTCGTTCAACTCGAATGACACGACTGGTTGACTCTCCAGCCGCCTCGCGAGGGTCACGTGAAGACCTCCATGCCGGCGCGTCTTCTCATCCGGAACGTGGGCCTGTTTGCAATTTTGGAGTCAAGCTGCACGCGGCTGGACTTACCCATCATAATTCCTTCTGTGCCGTTGACCACCCACGTTCCGAGGTCACGCCACCCGGGCCTTGAGGGGGGCCCACCTCTGGTGCCTTCCGGCTTGCCGCCAAGGACTCCGCCCCGCCCTCGCTGCCTTCCGACATGTGTTTTCCAACTGGCCCTTCGCACGAGATTACAATTGAAATGAAAAAATAGGAACGCACTCTGCAAACGAGAAGCTTTCACTTTAGCATCCATGTCGTATCACAGAAAATGTACTACAAAATAAATTCGGACGTGTAATATGAAATATTTACAAAAAGAGAGTAATAATAGGCTAAGAACAGGTGAACGTAATGAAAAATCTTGAAGGAGATAATCCGTTTGGAAACATTTTCTCTCCTTGTTGCGTGAGTAATACTGACGAAGAGATGGATTGTACACGAGCGTTAGAGAACTAGGCGACAATGTGAACGTGGGAAAGCAATACATTTTTAATAATAATATTTTATTTTGCAATTTGTTTTAAAGTATAACATTTGGCAAAATTATAGAAATTTTTAATAGCATGAGAGGAACAACGCAACGGTCATTGACCGTACTCCTAATATTACATTTTTTCACATACAATTTGTAGTCGATTTCAAGTCGCCTCAAAATATTATTTGTTTAACGTCGTCTGGTGGTGTCACTATTGTCTAGTTAAGTCTAATGGCAAGAATATTTTGATGTTTATGGTATCCGTTGTAAGTATTTTGCGCCTGGTTTAGTTAATTCTTATTTTATTCTTGTCATTTGAAGTCTCTGTGTATTGTGCCGTTTGATAACGTGCCACGAGCATTTACAAATTTCTTAAGCGGAAAGCAATACATAGGTTTTCAATGTGGTTGGATTGAGACGAAATTAAAACATCAACAAATTAAGCAAATTGCGGGTGGAAAAAGAAAGGTCTAGCATCTTGATGTCTGAGAGAGAAGAGTTTGATGGGAAAAATGGGAACGGAGTTAAACTCTGTGATTGGGTAGAGTGTAAAGTAATGAAAACGTATCTGAATGAAGAGCGTATAATGTGACTCTAGTAAAATATGTCAGGATGGAAGAACCTATCTCTCAATAAATCATGAGTGAAATGAATGTAATAACCGAGAGTGCACAGTTTATCTTGACGATGTAATAATAAATACTAATACTGAATAATAAATGCTACTAATCTACTTATAATGCTAATAGCTCATACACTACTGACTACACTACTCTAACTACTACTACTATACTACTTACTACTACTATACTACTACTACTACTCTGCTACTACTTCTACTACTACTACATAATAATAATAATAATAATAATGTTTTCACAAACTACTGTGAGTTTGGAGTTAGATGAAAAAATTACAAACATTGTTCTCAAAAGTATAACTTGCCTCTGATTGGCAATGCCGTGCAATCAAAAATAATTACATAAAAGAATTTGTTTAAAAGTAAACAGTAACACAATGGGAATTTTAGTAATCACGGAGAGGAACAAGGAAAACAGGAAGTGTGAGGTCCAGGCCAAAGATATACATTCAAGTATTTGATCCTAATTTTCGCTCCACAAAATAACTGTTTTATGTATTTATGGAAGAATTGAGTTTTAATAAAGATAAATGATTGGTACTGACAATTTATGCCTATTGCGGTAGCCATTAATTGTGGGAAATGTCCGACTATGAAGTAATAATAAAGTCGTTCAAGCCATGTTAATTGCTCACGTGAAACCATCGGTCAATCAGTTTCTAACTGCTGTTGCAGATCAGAGTAATATTCCACATTTGAATATCTGTTTCCACACGGCTTTCGCCTCTCTAAGGAACAATACTTTCGTGTTTATTGATAGGGAGAAGATGTGATTTGGTTTTCACATGTGAAAATTGAAGTTGGCTTCTCGTAGACTTTATTTTATTATCATGTAGTTCCAATTCATATTTTGAATTTTAATTTTTCAGCGTAATATTTCAGGTTTCTCAGTTTTTGCCTTGAATGTAGATAAAAAAATAAATTTTTCAAACTTGTATTAAGATTTTAGAAAACAGGAAACTTTGGCTTTAAGATACAATTCCGCGGTGTTAATTAAAGATAGGAACAATTCTAGGAATGAGAAGATACGGCAGTTTCAAATTTATTTGAAGATAGCTTCTTCACTTTTTGTATTCGACAACGAATTTCACATACATTATTCTTTTAAAGGTTTCAAATCTTACCTAAACGATCACATTATAAACTCATGATCAAGTACGTATAAATCCTTCTAATACACGTACGATTTTATTAAAAATAAATTTCTTAATAAATTTTCTTGAATAAATATATCTCAAGAATTAAAATATCAGTAAGTAACCTTAAGTTATAACATGGAAGTTACGATAAATCGTAAGTGAATACTACCAGGAGGAAATAAAAAAAGTGTACTTTGTTGTAAATACTGCCGAAACTATCATACGCATTGATCCAGCAGTTGCAACATGATACGCCAATTTATTGAATGTTTCGAGGGCGATCATTTGTTCTCCACATCCCGCCTCGATTACCCATGAAGTAGTCAAACAACTACATGAGTGCGCTTTGAAAGACCTTAGTTGCGCACTTTAATCCATCCTATTTTCTTTAGAAAAAAAAAATCAATGGGTAGTGGCGAGTGTGTCTTGGGGTGGGAGCGGAGCGGGAGCGGGAGCGGGGGCGGGGGCGGGGGCGGGGCGGGGCGCTCTGCGGCGCCGAGGGATGCGCGAGCGCGCGGGCGGCCGCAGAAGGGGCAGGCGGTGGCGCCGTCGGGGGGTGCGGGGCGGAGGCTGGCGCGCGCGCGCCGTGGGCCTGGCCAAGAAGGCTCCGACCGGCCCGTTGGCGGTAGGGGCCGCCACGCCGCGCGCGCCGCCCAGCTCTCATAGGGCTCCGCAGGAATCTCGGCGGTGGCGTGTGACGCCGAGCTAAGGACCCGGAGAGGTGGCCAGGCATCAACTGATGTCACCGCAGAGTCTTTGACCGCAGGCGGCTTTAGGGGTCCCTTTCGCGACGGTGGAGGATTTTCGACTCTACCTGTCAGATGGCGATTTCACTCGCTGTCTGAAGATAATTCTAGGCGACCGGCTGCTCAGAGCGGTAGTTTTCTTTCAACATCCTTGCGAACTGCCGAAACCGTCAAAAGGGTCGTAATGTATCCTAATAAACGGGCCAGGACAGCCCGTGATTGTTTCCCCTCTCCTTATTTTTTCCTATCCAACCCCTTACTTTAACCTCCCTTATACGTACAATTCACATAGGTGCACTAACACTATCATAACATGCCCGGGAGACAGCGAGAGCTTCCAGCTCGTCCGGCTTGGGTGGTTCTTCGCTCTGCGAGCGGTACCTGTTTGGAGACCCCACTTAGCCCTACGATAGGTTGGTGCGGATTTTTGCCATTAGGCAGGGGAAGATCATTGCCCACTGCCGGGGAGGGGAGGGCACTCCAGTACCAGAGATTAATGACTTAGCAGTTGACGCGCCCGAAATCAACTAGTCAATCAATCAATTGAAGCCTAAAAAAAAAATGAGATATCTATATTTTATTAGTGTATGTAATTTTCTGTTTTCCAACGACTCTTTGCAGTGGTCTTTAGGTTATTACTCTGCACAAGCAATTCAAAGTCCAGCTACTTGAGTTACCAAACCCTCAGCCTTACGATTATGTGATTTCTAGTTCTTGTTGGGTTTTCAAACATGCTTTAGATACTATTCAACCTCGTGACTTTACTGCTCTTGGACAGTTTTTTGTAAAAGGTATATTCTAGCTTTGCGATCAGGTGACGCTGATTG
>BOPP01000068.1:2653151-2671615 GCA_017312745.1 Gryllus bimaculatus | reverse complement strand
GGCCGCCGTTGCCGCGTGCAGCGGCCGCCTGTTGTGTTAACAAAGGGCGCACTGTAGCGAGGTTAGCCGGGCCTCGGGCCGCCTCTGTGAGCTGATAGTCGCTAAAGTACCGTGACATGACATCAATCTCGTGGGTGTCTCGGCGCGGCGATTGCGCGGGTCTTGTAGCGGGCGGGCGGGCGAGGCGCCGTGACGGAGCGGGCGACGTGGCGCGACAGACACGCCCGCGTCGCCGGCGCGCGCTGCGCCATTTGTTTGTTTTGCGCGCTGCGTCCTGCGCCCGAAGCCGGCGTTTTATGAAGCGCTGCGCGCGGGCGCGCAAAGCGTGTCGGGGAAGCGGCGTCGGGGCACGATCGTCTTTTGGTTGACGGTGACCCGCGGCGTTTGCCCGACGAGCAGTTCGTTTAGTTCAGTGGCCCAGATTGAACTTGATTTTTTGGTTGATTGATCGGCTATTTAGAGCGCGTCAACAGCTGAGATTATTATTAAATGTAGTTTATGCTTTTGCTTGGGAGGTGGTGATGATTTTCCTGCTGGTTTGTGAGATCCAGCGTCGACCTACCATCGGCTAACGATGTTTCCCATCAGGTATCTCCATCAGGTTTTTCTCAGGTATCTCTCATCAGTGTGCAGCACCGCCTCGCTAGGACAAGCTCTAAGTTCTCGACCGGTCTACCGTCGTGTATGCTAGTGAAGTACATGCTAGTGTAAGTGTGTGTAAGGGATGAGGATAGGACAAGGAAAAGGAAGAGATAGAAAAGATCGTGCGCGGTCCGTGAAACTATCAGTCACGGAAAACTACGGATCACGCCAGCCGGCCACTGGAATTTTCCACTTGACAGTGACAGAACTGCACCCAGCGGTCTGCAACTCGCGAGACACGTTTTCTTGAATCAATCAATTTTGGAAGTTCTGTAGTGTTATTTCTTCTACTCCCTGCAGTAAAATGGGAATATAATATGACAAGAAAATGTTCTCGGGTTTGTATATTTTTTTTTTACTTTTATTCTTCAGTATTCTTTACTTTCGTTTTACAAATTTGTTTTTTATTTGAAATATTTTGGGGTTTTGTTTATTTTTTTAATATGAGGACTTAATAAACGGTTACGCAATGAATACTTTTATATTAAATGTTCAATGAAAAATCAATTATTTTCTTCCACGAGTAAACGTACAGCTTTCTGTTGTATGTAAAAACAAAATTGTACTGACAATTCTGCTCTACAAAATATAATTTATCATATTATTTGTCTCAATCACAAGACATACTACAGTGTGTCTTCAATTACGTATCATCAATTTACAGTTATTAAATTGCTTGATGTCATATTTACGTTCAAACATAAATAAAAGGCTTCATAAAATATATTTTTCTACGTATTCGTACATAAAATATATTTTTCTTCGTATTCTTACATAAAATATATTATTCTTTATATTTATTGTGGTTTACATCTCTCTTCAGAATGCTCTAACTGTTCCCCAAATGTCACTTCACTCTTCTGAAACGTTGTCTTCTACCCAAATACGTTTCAAGATACATTATTTTGATTGACATTAATTATTAAATACGGACACTTTCTGCACAATCTGCACACTTTCCTCTGCAATGTTTACTATTAAAATCCGTGTGTGAGATGCAAAATTAGCTATTGCTGTTCGATCACGAACATGACTTCTGGACTTACACTGGGGCTGCAAAGGGCATTCAGTACGCTAGAAGTTGAGATGTGATTGATTCTGATCAGATCACCGTCTACTCATACAACCTAACAGTAACAATAGCGAATGGACTTTAGATTAAAATTGTTCTTTTCAGACTATTCAAAACGTTGGAGAATGGTATGTTGGTTCTATTTAATATGCTTGAAAAATACACCACATTGCATAAAATAACAATAAGCAAACACGTCATCTATATCCCCATGTTCCTTTTTTTTGCAATGTGAGATTAGTTTGCATGATTCATTTCAAACTAGGCTTTTTTGTACGAAACCAGAGAAACAATCTTAACGTTTCCTTCTTCATGAATTGTGTTGCATGTAGAATGATATTGATGATAATAATAAGAACTGCATCTGAAGTTGGCAACCCGTATTCTTGAATACGCCATATCGTGCAGGTTAATAATTCAATGCAACTATTCGCCCTTTTCAACACCGTGCGTTCATGCAGCGGCAATTTCCACGTAGTCAAATGCTCTCGATAAGAAGCGTTAAACTGCGGTGGCAGCGCGTGTGTGCACTGAAGCACACTTCGCCTCAGTGACTTGAAGCGTAATCGCGTGCCAAGTGCCGCCCGCTGGAGCGTTTTAATCCAGCCGAGCAAGGCGGCCGCTCCCGTGCCACGGGCGTGTCACGCATAATCTCGCGTTCTCGATATCTAAACGGCCACTTCTATCAATCTCGTGTTATTCCCGCAATTTCTCTCCATAAATACGCCCGTCAACCTTCTTCAGGGCACCGCCGCGGCGTAGGTTAGTTACGAGTCTGCGCTGGGTGCGCATTTCCTGGAGCGGTCGTTTCCGGAAGTACGTTTTTCCCCAGTGGAGGGTGGGCTTTTCTGGAAGCGGGAGGCGAACGGCCGGGGGAGAGGAGACGGAATGGGGGGGGCGCAACAAAAAGAGATGGACGATATCTGACCCGGTCTTTAGGCGGTGGGGTTGGTGACGACACTGGGGTTTTGAAAGTGAGCCGGCCACGGTTATCAGATTGTTGGAAGAAATGGGGGAATTCGATATGACTGACTAATATGATGCGTTGGCGACCATTAAATGCATAGGAAGGCACGGGAGGATATGGAGACACAAAATGACGGAGTAGAGGATTGGAGTAGAACGATATGGGAGACACTGAACCAAACCGAAGAATTTAGTACGGCGTTTTGACGACCTCGTACTGGAGACGGCATTGGAGGGAAGGCGTGAGAAATGTTGGGGGTGCGTGGGGAAGCTGACATGGCGGGGACTGTGTGACGGGGCGCGGAAGGCGGGTTGGAACGACGGGGCCGGTGTGGCGTGGCGGGGTCGGTGTGGCGTGGCGGGGACGGCGTGGCGTGGCGTGGCGTGGCGTGGCGGCGGCGATTCAGCGTAGTTTGTATGGTCTCCCGGCAGCCTACGAAGACGGTTGACCCGGATGTCGACAGAGGTTGGTCGGTGCGGTGAGTTCAGTGAGCGGCTATGTCCGGACGCAGTAAAAGGTTAGTCGGGGCAGTAAATGTATGATTTAAAGTGGGCAATCGTGCGGTGCGTGAGCGGCGCGTGCCGCTAGTGCGTGTGCTGGAGGTGATTGATCCTGACGCACTTCCCCGCGGTGCGTGAGACGGCTGAAAAGTTCATGTGCCATATAAAGAGAACAGAACTTTATTATCTTGAACGTGCGGTATTCGTGAGATCGATCATTGTTGTTTCCTCATATGAATTGGAAAGGTCAAGTATGACTACGTCAATGTGGTTGGGAAGAAGAAATGTAAACATAAGTTGAAATATTCTGGTGTGTTGTAAATCTAGATAGTGCATTATCCTCCTAATAGAAAATGGATGGTTTGAGATTGTTTATGTACGAACAAAAACGTATTTCTTAAGTGTCTCTTTTTTTAAATGACCCTTTGAGAAGAAATTTTTCTAATGAATTCTAATTTATTTTTAAATTGTCGCAGTAGTACACTTTCTTTAGTGAAGTATGCATCGTACTTCTTAAACCGCGTATGGAATTATAAGAAAACTCTGCTGCATATGAAGTAGTGTTAAATATTGCATCTACGTCCAAAATGAATAAATATATGTGTTTGTTATTTCTCATTATTCACAGTCATATCATTTAGAACGTTCGTTCGTTTGTTTGTACGTCCGTCCGACGGTATGTTTGTCATTACGTCTGGCATTTTGTCTGTTTCTTTTGAAATTTCAATATTTGCACGTATATTTTTTGTAAATCTGTTTCACGTGGATAAAACTAACTATTTACATTATTTCGTTGTTTCATACATTAATAATAGAACAATAGATTCAATTGATTTTCATGGTTGTTTTCAGTCACCCCCAAAATCTCATAGAAACTAAAATGGTGTTTCTTGAAAAAAAAAACAACAAATTTTCCAAATTTCGTCAACAACAGTTGCAAATGTTTCAAACAAGATTCTCTATTTGATCGACTAGCACAGAGATCCTCCATCAGATCGAATCTGTTGAGATCCCCACATCATCGACTTGGGCATTGATCCTCCACTTGATCTTCTTGCGCAATAAACCTTTACCTGATCTACATGCGTGATATCTCTCCACTTTATTGACATGTTAGATGATTTTTCACTTGATCGACTTGTATCCCATTCTCTATTTCGTCTGCTGATATTTGAGATGAGATATGATCGTTATGCTTTAGATTTTCCACTGCATCGATGTGTTTGAGATCATACACTTGATCTCTAACATCTCTAACTTTTCTCAAATCCTCCAATTTTCCTATATTTCTTTGAGATCTTTCACTTCATTACGACTTCTTTAGATTTCCGCTCTTTACCTCGACTCATATGAGATCCAAACATTGATCGCAGCCTTTTTCAAATGAAATTTGATTTCAACTTCTTTGATATCCTCCGCTTGATAATGACTTCTTTAGATTTCTCGTCTTTATCTCGACATGCAAATCCTCTACCCTGAGATCCTTGATTTGATCGACTTCCTAGAGATAGATCTTCTGATCACTTTTCCAGAGAACCTCGTCGTGATCAAATTGCTCTATATTCTCTATTGATTGATTTACTCGAGATTCTCTATTTGGTCGATTTGCACCAGATTCTCGTTTCGATCTATTTGTCTTTTTCCAAAATAGCTAACATTGAACAAACATGCTAGTCCCCATTGTTAAGTGCTCGGTTGCGTGTCGACCACTGATTCGTGCATGTCTACACACAATCAATAGTCTCGGATAGACAACACCTATCTCAAAAACTTACGAGCAACAAGAGAAAATCCACCTTAGTCCATCATAAACACCGTACAAAGCAACAATAAAAGGAGAGTGCAATAGTTCGGTCGCGTGTCGCCCGGAGTGCGCTGGAGTAATTCTGCGCCTGCGGAGGCGACGAAGAGAGGGAAGGCCGGGGGTTCCCCTTCATCCCCCACGCGCGTTGCTGCACGGGTCCACCGCATGGCTGCGCTGCTGTGCCCAGCGCTGCGACGAGCTGCGCTGCGCCGCGCCGCACGCTTTGAAGTATTTTGTGAAAGCGCCTCTGACAACGGGGCAAACTAATATTGGTGGCCCTGCACAAGCAATATTTCCCCGACCGTGTTTAAAGAGGCGATTTGTTAGAGGAGGAAACAGGACGGCAGCTAGAATAATCCCACGCCGGGGACACTTTTAGTGGTCGTCAAAGCTTGCCGGAGGTGGGAGAATGGGAGAAGGGAGAGGGTTGAACGGGAAATAGGGGGATTGTGTGACGTTTTTAGCTTTTT
The DNA here is from genome assembly GCA_017312745.1 of Gryllus bimaculatus. NCBI lineage: Eukaryota > Metazoa > Arthropoda > Insecta > Orthoptera > Gryllidae > Gryllus > Gryllus bimaculatus. Next base: position 2,666,160 of record BOPP01000068.1, on the reverse strand, counting down.
GGATATCGCTTCTAATGGAGTGTGGTGCGGGAATGTGATAGAAGATAGTATAAACATACCCGTGCGACAAAACATGCTAATGAATTTTCGCAATTTTTAATTCTATTTCTAATAAAATTTTGTAAAATGCGTAATGCGTAATTAAGTTACTTGTGATGTATATGGTTTTAGGCAGACTACCGTTAGTGAAACATTTACTAATCAGACTGAGATTAAGGTATGAGCACTTTTTAGAAAGAATGTTTTGATTGATAAGAGCAATTGCAAATCTGTAACTAATCCTGAGTTCATAACTTGATGAAAAATTTTGTCTACCTTTTTTCTGTGAAAACTTTGTTGCACCATGATAATTAATTTTCATTTCTTTTTCGAACAGGCGGTCGGACCGAGTGACGGTCGGTCGGAGTGAGGGATATTTTACCATAAACCATTTTTTGGGGTATCAAGCGCCCACTCCTTTGGTATCTGGTGGCTTCATTGTGTGTTTTTTCGCTGTAGCGTTACAATATATTTTTTATTTTTTACAATACTACGTAACAGACGATAAAGTAAAAAAATGTGATGTAATAATTAGAAATGCAGTGTGTAAATATTCTTGGGAAAACAACTGATGAAAAAGTCAATTTTAATAATGTAGGAATTATTCTATTCAAAAATTTATAAAACCGTTCAACCGACAGACAATTTTAAAAGCATACATTTGCGATATTAACGTAATTACTGCCGCACTATTCGAATAGACTCTGTCGATTTTCTTTTTCCCTCGTTCATGCAGAAAGATATTTTCACAAAAGCGACAGAAATCCTCTAGAGGAATCTGTGACCTTTCCCGTTGAAAGCGTCTGGAAGCAGCGAATTCCGAACGTTTCTTTAAACAAGCAAACCGCATATTTCCATGCTTTATTCGTTGCTCCATTCACTCGAGACGAAACAAACGGAGGCGAAGATTTTTGTAAGCGGCTCAGAAGCGCAGCGAGGGCACAAATTTGATTTCGGAATTGTACTTGCCTCGAAGTTGTCCAAGTTTTCTCGTTCACCCGCCGCTAACCTGGTTAGATATGCTAAACGCCAGTGTTGGCAAAAGGAATTTAATTATTGTTTTACGAGAAATTCATAATCTTCGAGGAGAAGTTGCGGCTGTGCGCTGAGGATAAGTGGCTGTGCACTCCGTGTCGGCGCTTTCCCCGCTCGATACTGCGGGCGCCGCCAGGGGGAGGGGAGGTCGCTGGCGAAGGAGGACGTGGCGAGGAAGGGACTAGACAAGGCGAGGGATTGCGGAAGGTGGAGCACGAAGCAGTGCGGGGTGAAAGAAACACGTGATTGCGCGAATCGGGGAGGAAAACCTAAAAAGAGTATTGGGAAGCAACCATGCGATTTTTTAGGCCTCTTTAACTACTAGGTCGTTTACCGACACACGTAGAGATTTTTTACAATCCTTTGTAGCTATGTTAGGAGACAATACAAGAACTCGTAAGGACAACACAAGCCACACAAACATACCAAGCTCCCAGTGCGAGAATTCGTAACCGCCGACCCTTACACCGAGAACAAAATATAACGTAACTCATTCAATACGAGGCCATACCATCACTTAGCGAACCGCAGACCTAATCAGACGAGAGCTAAGCGATAGATTATATGCACAATTTGTACATGTTTCGTAGGAAAAAAAAATTAAAATATGCAAATGAAATGAGATATTGTCCAAGGAAAGAAAATCAAACGATAATTGGAAGCAAGATGATAAATTATGGTTAGAAGGCGACAGCAGATCGGAAGAAAGATGTACGACACTATATACGTGATGAGAAATTTTGACATGGGGCAAAGTACATTTTATACAATGAAAAAAAAAACTAGTGTGGATGAAGAAATCAGTGGAAGGATGCGAGGTACCTAGTCAGCGACAAGACTGATCAACACTCGACGAGAGACTACAGTACACCACAACAAGACAAGGTGTAAAAGAAATGTAAACGAAGAAAGAAGTAAAGTAATGAACGATTACAAAGTTATAACGCATAAATATTGGGTTTTTAGTGGTTAAGAAGAAACGAAGCCTAAAAATTGAATGCTCTGTGGTATAAGCTAAACAATTATTTACAATTAAGATGAAATTATGGAAAGAAAATAACTGCCAACAGCAAAGATGTTATTGTAACTAGGGAATATGGTTAGAACTATTGCATATTATAACGAAAGTACGAAAATGTTTCAATTAAAAAATTGTATTAGAGAAATAGGGAATATTGGGTACTTTGAATATTTCTGTTGCGACCATATAATTCCCAAAAGAGGTGCTTGAATAAGCAAAAGACAGAACAAAGCTGGAAAAGGAAAAGAGAACCTGAAGAGGATGGAGAATCAATGGAGCTTCTCCAAGAGCGAAAGCGCCTACGAAGAGCTGATCACGTATATACTCACTGTACGTGTTTCGCCTATTTTAATATTCAAAGTCGCCCTCCATAGATATGTATCGAATTTTGAACGTTTCTCGAGCTGAATCAAATTAAACTTCGTATTTCGAATGCCTGCTGAGAAGACCGCAACGCTCTCGTTTGCAAAATATAACATTGCACGAGCCCTGGTTAAATTGGGTTTTGGCACCGTTTAAGGGCGAAACGTTTCAAGCGGAGAATCGTTAGTAATATCGTTCTAATTAAAACTATCGGTTTTTGAAGAGTTCCCGCATGAATTACTTCAGAAATGGCTTTTAGTACTGTACATTTTCCGTTGACTTAAGAAACATCGCAGGATCGGAAATAGGACTCGTTCCTGCATCGGTTTTCTTCTACGAGTTCGTGAAAGGAACCGATTTCCGATTCTGCATCCGTCAGAATGCTATCTCGTCTTTCGTTCGCGGACGCGAATAAACACGGATATTACGCAAATTTTCCGCGCAATTAAGCTCATAATTATTCATAAGGGATGTGTGATTATTAGCGGGTCTTGTGGAGTAGCAATGAATGTGTTAAACTGTGCCTGCTTGTTTCAACCTGTTTCTGCAAGAGAACGAAAACGAGTTAATTTGACAAACTTTTTTTTTATATGAAAAAAAAAGCTGTCTTCTCTCGACGCCGGCGTCGCACTTCTTCGAGCCGTCATCCCTTTCTCGCACCCCTCGTGCAATTTAAACTTAATTACTCTTGACAAACGCAGGCATTGTTTCCGGAGGCGTGACGCGGTGTCGGGGGAGGGGGGCGGGGCCGCATTGTTATTGCGCGTGGGTGGGGGGGGCGAGAAGTGAGGCCACGACCGAGCGCCGTTGAGGTGACGGCGCGTCGCCGCCAGAGCGCGCCCCGGGCGCTGAGAGGCGGCGGCGGCGGCGAGGGAGAGCGCGGGTGGGTGAAGGAGTAAGCGGGCGTGTAGGCAGAGATGTAGTGGGTGTAAGGCGAGGCTGTTGATGGCAGAGGAGCGAGAGTTCGTAGTCGGAAGAGGTGAAGTAGTGATGTGAGAAGAGGGATCGACGAAAGTCGTCGATTGATTGATTGATTGATTGGTTATTCCGGGCACGTCAATTGTTATGATCAGTAGTTCCGTAAGTGTAGTGTATATTATTTCCTCCAGAGGTGGCGGTGATATTCTCACGCTGGTGGTGAGATCCGGTGCCCGACTTCCGTCGGCTAACGGGGTTTCCCTCAACCAGGTGTCGCCCACCAGTGGAGGGCCACTCTAGCCAGGACACGCTCAAAGCTCCCGACCGGTCTCCCGTCATGTGTGGCACTATAGTGCACGTAAGTGTGTGTATAATTAATGGGTGAGGTTAGAGAAAAGGAGAGGAAGGAAAGATCGCGGGTTGCCCGTGGTCCATTGGTAGTTCTTCTTTGGCATTCGCCTGGTATCGATCAGTAAATCCCCGGAAAACTTCCGATCATAACAGCCGGCCGCTAGAAATCTCTGAGTTGTACTGAATTGAACTGAACTGAAATGAATTGAATTGAACTGATTTGTACTCGGCTATCTAGCTGGTGCCAAAAATCCTGCCACCGGTGCTTCTCAAACTCTAGGACCTCCCAGCTATAGTGACTGCAGTGACGCCAGTTGATGCCCTGATCTCTCCCGGTGGCTTGCTAAGGAAGTGAACCTGAACTTATTATATTGTTAATATCAATGTGAACAGGAATATATTAGTTATGAATCTCTTATTTCTGGTATAAGATGCGAAAGAGGATATTAATTTTCTCTACTAAACGTTCTGTTGATCAAAATAATTGCCAGTGAGCTTTCGTAAAGCAAACTCGAGGAGTTTGAAAATCCATCATTGGCGAGTCACTTCGGAAAGGATAAACTAAGGAACTTTCGTCCGACGTTGCATCCTACAGCGGAGGTGCGGAGCACTTGCAACTGTAATAATTGGTGCAGCTCAGCTGCGCAGAAGCAACTATTTCCTCGCGTTCATACATATTTAACGAGCGCCGCTGCGCCGCGGGTGGTATCGGCCGTGGAGCGAAGGGGTGGAGAATTTCCACGTGACCGCCGCAGCCGCTAATCGCCGCCTCGGGTGTTCCCTCCGCCTCTCTCCGCAGACGCCCCGTTTCTCCTGGAACGAGGGTGGAAGGCGGAGGGAGTTGGTGGATGGATGGGGGTTTCCTGACCACCTAAATGTGCTAAGGTCAGGTTCACTTCCTTAGCAGCCCACACCGGGAGAGGTAGCTCAGGGCATCAGCTGATTTCATGCAGTCTCTATGATCGGGTACTCTTAGGTTTCAGAACCGACGATGGCAGGAATTTCGATAGTTGGTAGATGGCTGGGTTGAATTCGCTCCCTGACTACCTTTACAAACGAGCCACGGGCCGCGCGCGATCACCGCCACCTGCCGAAGAAAAAAAGCAATCACTTAACTTGTGGGACTAATAATCTCAGCAGTTATGCACCTGGAATCACTAACCAACCAACCTAATCTCCCCACCGTCCCTCGCCCACGCCGCTTTGTCTCAGCTGACCTCCATGTTTTCTATAATTATCGTTTCTACTTTCCTCATTCCTATAGGGAGCTCTAAACAGATTGATTGATGCATACACCTGACAAACAGTAAAAATTATAACATTCTATTTCTCAAAGCCTGATTGCCTTATTAAAACGAATCCAAATGCGTTTCAAGTTTACTGTGGTAAATTTCTCCACCGTTTTAAAAATATTTTCTGAAAACTGGAAGATTGCGCACGTGAATTTCTCTCTTTGGTGGAAGGAAAAGAGAATAGCGATAAATGTTTTAAAATCTCATGCAGAGTGTAACTCTTCTGTTGTTTTGAAGGCCACGTGTACAAAGTTCTTAACGATCGGAGTAAAACTGTAAGACTGTGAAAAAAACAACCAAAATCTATTATTTAAAAAAAAATAAAATAAAACTTTTACAAAAAGTAGTCTACGTGTTGTCCAATAAAATAACCATTCCGAGAAAATCTTATTCAAAATGGTTTTAGCGTTTCACCGCAACCCCTGGACAAACTGGAAGACAGACCAATATCGTAAAAACCATTGAATTGCTTTCTTATCTCATAAACAAAATATGCAATAATACAAAAACAGTTATTTTGATAAAAAACACATCAACATTATTTATATAATTTTTTGAAGAATTTGTTTATGAATTGTATATAATATTAGATTCTCGTTTGCACGTGAATTTACGAATGAAAAAAGCAGCTCTATTAACTTTTCGCGTTCTAATTATGTTGCATACTATTGTGCAAAACATTACGAAAATATAATTTCCGCGAGGTATGTAATTTATCGTGAAAAACTGTGTTATTTCCTCTAATAATTCATGATCAGTGAGAGCTAGAAAATTTTGTGACGATACTTAGAAATATTCCTCCAGTAGACAAAGTCGATGGAAGCATATTCGTCATGGTTTCAATTTTTTTAAACTAATATTCTGTGGATATTGTTTTGACGAGCAGGAAATTGTATCCGCCAAGTACGCAGTCTTACACAAAAGTGAATTGTCATGTTGGTAAATTTGAAATGCTGGAATTATTCAATTGGTACAATTGGTACAATTTGGAATTTGCGAAGGGGGAAGAATTACAAGAAACATGAAATTTATCAAACATGCTAACTGTAAAATAAAAAAAAAATTAATGTAAAATCTCTCAATACAAAACAACCTTGCAACATCGAAACGTTAAAAACTTTGAACTGCATCCACTTAAGGCAATTCAATATTATCACCTGAGATCTGGGAAAGCCAGATTTCTCGAAAATAATATTTCATTTTGATAATGAAGGTGTACATGTAGGTAGATGTATAGTTATACGTACTATCAAGAACGTTTAAGAACCTGACTAAAGATCAACATGAGGGAAGTCTCTTTACGGGCATCATGTGTGTCTCGAAGCGCCGGGCAGCGTCGTCTCGAAAGCCCTCCGACTCAACCGGCGGCCGGGCAAGTCGACCGAGTGGCTGCATCGATTGATCGAAGGTCGGCGCTGGCCCGCCCCGGGACCGGAAGTGCCTCGGAAGGGCGACTTCCGCAATCTTCCGCGGGGCTAAGGACTCCGCGCACGCCCTTCCGCCCTGGGAACTCTTGCCCTGCGGCCGCCGCTGCTCCCCGAAGGGCGAAGGGCTGAACGCAGTCGGAGGAGGAGGAGTAGAGACGGTGCGAGGCGAAGTCGGAATGAGTGAAAGATTGAATCGCGAAAGAATGATGGAGAAGTGCGATGTGGCAATTGTAGAAAATAATGTGTGTATTTCCGGAAGCGTAAACTAGTGTGGTTATTAAATCCGTGAGTGTAGAACATGTTATAACGTCGACGCCAGATTTGGCGTCGACCTGGATGTTAACTTGCGCTTATTTTCCCCTCCATGTATCTCTCTCAGCTGGTCACCACATTAGCCCGAGACGTTAGCTCTGAGTTTCCAACTGATCTCCGTAATGTGTGGAAGTTTAGTGCATGTAAGCAAGTATGTGAGTATGTGCGCGTTTGCGTGAGGGATCGTGTATATATCTTAATGTGTGTGTGTGTTCGTGCGCGCGTGTGTGTGTGTGTGTTTGTATGTGTGTGTAAGAGACGAGTAGGATAAACGATAAGAAAAGGAAGGTGGCGTGGTTTGTGCTGGAAGGGTACTGATTCGACGATGATCTGGTATTAATCGAAGAAATAACAGAAAATTACCAATTAGAACAGCCAGCTACTGTGTTTCTCCTCAAAACTGTGGTTGAATTCGACCCAGCAAAGTACGAGGGGCATCCAAAAAGTAGTTGGAATAAGAAAACAATCTAGTACGTTTTAACTAATATTAATGATTTATTTGTAAAGAACATACTTTAAGCCATTTCTCCATATAGTCACCTCGCAAATTTAAACATTTGTCATAACGTGTGACTAGTTTTTGTATCCCAGCTTCGTACTCCTCTGCTGCCAGTGTATTGAGGTGTGTAGTCAAAGCTGCTTTCAGTTCATCACTTTCAAATTTCTTTCGTGGCAAAAAGTCCTTGAGCTTTGTAAACACATGAAAATATGTAGGGTGCCAAGTTTGAGCTGGAGGGTGGATTGTTGAAACTTTCCCATTTGAATTGTGGCACAAGTTGTTCTGTTATCCGAGCCGTATGTGGCCTGATGAGGCTTTGTGTTCGTCAGTAAACATGCGAGTGACCCACATTGCAGAAATATTTGCATAAAGAAGATGGTCGTTAACAAGTTCGTGAATAACTGTTCATGAAATAAAATTTTCCCTGATCTCATTGTCACGTGCCGATCGGACCTCGAATCTGCGATCAATTTTGTTAATTCAACACAGCATTCCTTCCGTAATGACAGACGGCCGTCCGGCCTCTCGCCATCATGGGTGTTCTCTCTGCCCAAGCTGAAATTACGACACCAATGCCGAACAGATGACTCATCCATAGCGTTTTCTCCATACACTTCCTTCAGTTGACGACGAATATCGCATGGTTTCACATTTTTTGCGTTGAAAACTCGAATCACAGTCCTAATTTCACAACTGGTGGCGTTCTCTATTTTCTTGCACATTATAAACACTCAGAGAAAGAATACAGTCAGTACCAGCGAGGCGTAACTTTGCACACAGACAGCTGAAATGTAACTGAACCTGTTGGAGAACTTGCGCAGCGACTACTCTACTTACTAGCGCTCCGCACAGTGCAAACGGGTACTATTTTGCGGACGTCCTACGTATTGTCGAAAATATGCCACTGACGGACCTTACGAATTCGAGGTCCGAAACGCTTTGAGATAACTAAACTTGTCACTGAGTCATCTTCGCTAATTAGAGACAGAATGGAATATCTAGTTCAATAGAAATTGAGTTTGTAGTAAAAAGCTTTCGGTGATGTGCCATAACCCCATTTAGAGTCTTCAAACATTTATTAATTATTAACAGTATTAATTATTAACAATCATTTATTATTATAAAAACTAATTGTTTTTGTACATAAAATGCACGTACGATGTTTACTAAGAAAGGTTTTTATTTCCGAAAATATAATTTATTTTTCTTGAAAGCATCAATTTATTTTGAAACAGCTACAGAATTTTAATCACGTGCTACCGCTAATGTGTTGCGTTGTATTTTAAAATATTTTTTCTCGTTACACTAATTTTCTTGTTCTCGTCTCGTTTATCTCACGTGATCTTCGATTAATTGCGTTGCAATTTCATATTCTTTCTCATCAGTACTTTTGTCGACTTAAAATGCTAAAAGCGTTCTAAGAAGGAGTGTCATATTTAGCATCGATGTTTTTAGTGAAGACAGAACAATAAACTAATCCGCGGACGTGCTTTAATAAATTGTAGGAAAGGAGAGTAATAAAGGTTAAGACAGGATGATTGTGTGGCGTCGTCGGGTGCGAGTAACACACAGACGCGGAGTTGTTTATACAGTTTTATTTACAATTTTGATTACACAATACACATACTCCTTGGAAACGCGCTACCTCCCAGCATGTACATCTTCTGAGGGCTCCTCCCGCGCCCAGCCGACGCAACCCAGCGGCCTTGGCGCGCTCTTGCCTTTTGATCCCGTAGGCAACCGCACACACCTCGCTGCCGAAGCTCGCGATAACCCTGGCGGGTGACAAGTACCTTCCGCACCGCGATTCGGTTCAAACTCGAATGACACGACTGGTTGACTTCTCCAGCCGCCTCGCGAGGGGTCCACGTGACAGACCTCACATGCCGGCCGCGTCTTCTCATCCGAGAAACTGGGCCTGTTTGCAATTTTGGAGTCAAGCTGCACCGTGCTGGACTTACCCATCAATTCCTTCTGTGCCAGTTGACACCCACGTTCCGAGTCACGCCCACCCGGCCTTGAGGAGGGGCCCACCTCTGGTGCCTTCCGCTTAGCCGCCAAGACCCGCCCCGCCCCTCGCTGGCCTTCCGCATGTGTTTTCCAACTGGCCCTTCGGCACGACGTTACAATTGAAATGAAAAATAGGAACGCACTCTGCAAACGAGAAGACTTTCACATTTAGCATCACTGTCGTTATCAGAAAATGTACTACAAACTAAATATCGGACGTGTATATGAAATATTACAAAAGAGAGTAATAAAGGCTAAGACAGGATGAACGTAATGAAAAATTTGAAGGAGATAATCCGTTTGGAAACATTTCTCTCCTTGTTGCGTGATAATACTGACGAAAGATGGGATTGTACACGAGCGTTAGAGAACTAGGCGACAATGTGAACGCTGGGAAAGCAATACATTTTTTAATAATAATATTTTATTTTGCAATTTGTTTAAGTATAAACATTTGGCAAAATTACATAGAATTTTTAATAGCATGAGAGGAGCAAGGTCCATTGACCGTACTCCTAATATTACATTTTTTCACATTAACAATTTGTAGTCGATATGTCAAGTCTCAAATATTATATTGTTTAAGTCGTCTGGTGGTGTCACTATTGTCTAGTAAGTTAATGGCAAGAATATTTTGATGGTTATGTAGTCGTTGTAAGTATTTTGCGCTGGTTTAGTTAATTTCTTATTTTATTCTTGTCATTTGAAAGTCTCTGTGTATTGTGCCGTTTGATACGTGCCAACGAGCATTTACAAATTTTCTTAAGCGGAAAGCAATACATAGGTTTCAAAATGTGGGTTGGATCTGAGACGAAATAAACACATCAACAAATTAGCAAATTGCGGGTGGAAAAAGAAGTATACATCTTGATGTCTGAGAGAGAGAGTTTGATGGGAAAAATGGAAACGATTTAAACTCTGTGATTGGGTAGAGTGTATAGTAATGAAAAACGTATCTGAATGAAGAGCAGTATAATCGTGACGTCTTAGTAAAATATGTTCAGGATGGAAGAAACTCAATGAGTGAAATGAATGTAATAACCGAGAGTGCACAGTTTATCTTGACGATGTAATACTAATACTAATACTAATAATAAATGCTACTAATCTACTTATAATGCTAATAGCTCATACACTACTGACTCACTACTCTAACTACTACTTACTATATCTACTTACTACTACTATACTACTACTACTACTCTGCTACTACTCATCTACTACTACTACATAATAATAATAACTAATAATAATAGTTTTCACAAACTACTGTTTGAGTTTGGAGTTAGATGAAAAAATTACAAACATATGTTCTCAAAAGTATAACTTGCTCTGCCATTGCAATGGTGCAATCAAAAATAAATTACATAAAAGAATTTGTTTAAAAGTAAACAGTAACACAATGGGATTTAGTAATCACGGAGAGGAACAGGAAAACAGGAAGTGTGAGGTCAGCTCCAAGAGATATTACATTTCCAAGTATTTGATCCTAATTTTCGCTCACAAAATAACTGTTTTCATGTATTTATGGAAGAATTGAGTTTAATAAAGAATAAATGATTGGGTACTGACAAATTTATGCCTATTCTGCGGTAGCCATTAATTGTGGAATGTCGATATGAAGTAATAATAAAGGCTCGTTTCAACCCATGTTAATTGCTCACGTGAAACCATCGGTCATGCAGTTTCTAACTGCTGTTGCAACTCAGAGTAATATTCACATTTGAATATCTGTTTCCACACGGCTTTCGCCTCTCTAGGAACAATACTTTCGTGTTTATTGATGGAGAGATGTGATTTGGTTTACATGTGAAAACTTGAAGTTGGCCTTCTCGTAGCACTTTTATTTTGATTTATCATGTAGTTACAATTCATATTTAATTCATATTTTTCAGGTAATCTTTCAGTTTTCTCAGTTTTTGCCTTTAATGTAGATAAAAAAATAAATTTTTCAAACTTGTATTAAGATTTTAGAAAACAGGAAATTTGGCCTTTAAGATACAATTCCGCGTGTTAATTAAAGATAAGGAACAATTCTAGGAATGAGAAGATACGGCAGTTTCAATTTCTTTGAGATAGCTTCTTCAACTTTTTTTGTAATTCTGACCAACCGATTTCACATACATATATTCTTTTAAAGGTTTCAAATCTTCCTAAACGATTCACATTATAAATCATGATAATAGTTATAAATACTTCTAATACACGTACGATTTTATTATAAATTTCTTAATAAATTTTCTTATAAATATATCTCAAGAATATAAAATATCAGTAAGTAACCTTAAGTTATAACATGGAAAGTTACGATAAATCGTAAGGAATACTACCAGGGGAAATAAAAAAAGTGTACTTTGTTGTAAATACTGCCGAAACTATCATACGCATTGATCCAGCAGTTGCAACATCGATACGCCAATTCTATTGAATGTTTCGAGCGATCATTTGTTCTCCACCATCCCGCTCATTCCACATGAAATAGTCAAACAACTACATGAGTGGACTTTGAAAGACCTAGTTGCGCACTATTATCCATCCTATTTTCTTTTAGAAAAAAAATCAATGGGGTAGTGGCGAGTGTGTTTGGGGGTGGGAGCGGAGCGGGAGCGGGAGCGGGGGCGGGGGCGGGGGCGGGGCGCGCTCTGCGGGCCGAGGGATGCGCGAGCGCGCGGGGCGGCCGCAGAGAGGGCGCAGGCGCGTGGCCGCCGTCGGGGGCGGTGCGGGGGCGGAGGCGTGGGCGCGCGCGCCGGGCGCCTGGCTCAGAAGGCCTCCGACCGGCCCGTTGGCGTAGGGCCCGCCACGCCGCGCCGCGCCGCCCAGCTTCTCACAGGGCCTCCGCCAGGAATCTCCGGGCGGTGGCGTGTGACGCCGAGCTAAGGACCCGGAGAGGTGGCTCAGGGCATCAACTGATGTCACCGCAGAGCCTTTGACCGCAGGGGCTAGGGGTCCCTTTCGCGACGGTGGCAGGATTTTCGACTCTACCATGTCAGATGGACGATTTCACTCGCTGTCTGGAAGATAATTCTAGGCGACCGGCTGCTCAGAGCGGTAGTTTTCTTTCAACATCTTGCGAATGCCAGAAACCGTCAAAAGGGTCGTAAATGTATCCTAATAAACGGGCCAGGGACAGCCCGTGATTTTTCCCTCTCCTTATTTTTTCCTATCCACACCCCTTACTTACTCCACTTATACGTACATTCACATAGGTGCACTACACTATCATAACGTGCCGGGAGACAGCGCGAGCTTCCAGCTCGTCCGGCTTGGGTGGTTCTTCGCTCGCGAGAGGTCACCTGTTTGGAAGACCCCACTAGCCTACGATAGGTTGGTGCCGGATTATTGCCATCTAGCAGGGGAAGATATTGCCAACTGCCGGGGAGGGGAGGGGGCACTCCACGTACGAGATTAATGACTTAGCAGTTGACGCGCCCGAAATCACTAGTCAATCAATCAATTGAAGCTAAAAAAAAAATGAGAATATCTATATTTTATTAGTGTATGTATTTTCTGTTTTCCAACGACTCTTTGCAGGGTCTTTAGGCGTTATTACTCTGGCACAAGCAGTTCAAAGTCCAGCTACTTGAGTTACCAAACCTCAGCCATTACGATTATGTGATTTTTCAGTTTCTGTTGGTTTTCAAACATGCTTTAGATACTAATTCAACTCGTGAACTTTACTGCTCTTGGACAGTTTTTTTGTAAAAGGTATATTCTAGCTTTGCGGATCAGGTGACGCTGATTG
>BOPP01000068.1:2611823-2648477 GCA_017312745.1 Gryllus bimaculatus | reverse complement strand
GTAGGGCCCGCCACGCCGCGCCGCGCCGCCCAGCTTCTCACAGGGCTCCGCCAGCGAATCTCCGGGCGGTGGCGTGGTGACGCCGAGCTAAAGGACCCGGAGAGGTGGCTCAGGGCATCAACTGATGTCACCGCAGAGCCTTTGACCGGCAGGGGCTAGGGGTCCTTTCGCGACGGTGGCAGGATTTTCGACTCTACCATGTCAGATTGGTCGATTTCACTCGCTGTCTGGAAGATAATTCTAGCGACCGGCTGCTCAGAGCGGTAGTTTTCTTTCAACATCTTGCGAATGCCAGAAACCGTAACAAAAGGGTCGTAAATGTATCCTAATAAACGGGCCAGGGACAGCCCGTGATTTTTCCCTCCTCCTTATTTTTCCTATCCACACCCCTTACTTACATCCACTTATACGTACATTCACATAGGTGCACTACACTATCATACATGCCGGGAGACAGCCGAGAGCTTCCAGCTCGTCCCGGCTTGGGTGGTTCTTCGCTCGCGAGAGGTACCTGTTTGGGAAGAACCCCACTAGCCTACGATAGGTTGGTGCCGGATATTGCCATCTAGCAGGGGAAGATCATTGCCAACTGCCGGGGAGGGGAGGGGGCACTCCACGTACGAGATTAATGACCTTAGCAGTTGACGCGCCCGAAATCACTAGTCAATCAATCAATTGAAGCTAAAAAAAATGAGAATATCTATATTTTATATAGTGTATGTATTTTCTGTTTTCCACGACTCTTTGCAGGGTCTTTAGGCGTTATTACTCTGGCACAAGCAATTCAAAGTCCAGCTACTTGAGTTACCAAACCTCAGCCATTACGATTATGTGATTTTTCAGTTCTGTTGGTTTCAAACATGCTTTAGATACTAATTCAACTCGTGAACTTTACTGCTCTTGGACAGTTTTTTGTAAAAGGTATATTCTAGCTTTGCGATCAGGTGACGCTGATTGCATTTGCTCGGAGGTCTGTCGCGATATTTGATCTATCGTTATGACTGGTTTTTGAGAAATGATAATTAGGGAAAGGATTAATGTTCATGGGTTTGACATGGCGTACCGGTAATGCACATCGTCTCAAAATACAAAAGAGTACATACTCGCATATGTCTTACGCAAGATTCGGTCTTACAGCCTTAATATACTTGAGTGCACATTCCAAAGACCCTTTTACACCACGTCCGACCACTCAATGTGTAAAATCAAAATGGTTTCCTTTTATAAACCTACGTTGCGCTATGCTTATCTTCCACCAGTGGGTTCCGGAGTTACAATACAGGTCAATATGTGGCTAATTTGCAAATTATACAGTTATTATTAACATTATCCAAAACGGGTGGGTGAAGTTGAAAGTAGTTACATATTCGAAAAATACTGCGTGCATTAAACAAGTCGGATGAAGTTATGAAATTGACGAGTAATTCCAGATATTGTGCGATAAACAGGAATCAAAGTGTCGGTAGTAAGCTTCTAACGCTAATGAGGGAAAAAAGGTATGTTTGCAAGTTTCGCTATGCAAGCCGTAAATTTCTATTTACACCATATCACCTAATTTAACCTATTCACCACATTCCTCAGATAACTCTCTGCTATGCATTTCCGAGTTCAGGTTTGGTGGTACCTGCCTTCAGATTTCACGATTTACATAAAACAATCTTGAGTCTCTATAGCAAATAATAAGCAACGCATTCTTATGCAAAAATATTTCTCTCATTCCGATAAGATACTTCAGCCTCTGACAAATATCGTTCTTTACCCAGATGACTGTGGCTAATAGCAAAATTAGTTGGATGATACCCGAAATTAGCCGTTCCAGTCATACGTACAGCTTTATCCCAACCGCTTGGCTAGTAGGCAAATAAATCAACTAATTTGTGATAGCCATAATGTATACAATGCGTTTGGGAAATAAGGTGAACTAAAATTTAAAGTAATAAAGATAACTTAGAGTAGATATTTAGCACATTCAGTTCCTGATCCTATCCAATAGCGTGATCAAATAACAAAATTGAATAATTAGTTGATTTTGAATGTACTTTATACACGAATGCGAAGACGGTTAAAACATGGTATTGAGAATGAACTTTCAGTTAGCTTCCAAATACTATAACTTTCTCTATAATATTTGAGAAACTCTTTCTAAATAATATTTTTTATGTTCCATCTGTTTGCCCTGACGTACGTGGAACAGGTTGGAGACCACTACATTAATTCTGGTCGTATTTCTTCAGAACAGAAAAATTTAACATATAATTTAAATAGAAACATAACAGAAATATAATACATTTTGATTAAATAGATAGAAGAAAGGGAAGAGTTTTAGTTTAGATCTTCAAGTTGTTACAAACACCACAAAACCAATAGAAATAATAATATTTCTTTAATTATAAGTAACATTGGTGTAGCACATAATTATAAACTAGTAAATATATACAACTGAAAACATTAATTGATATTTCGGCGCTTACCTCCCACATTTCTGACGATCAATACACGCAATATGCTGATTATCACATCTCTCCACATAACTCTGTTTATTAACAGTAGCAGTCTACATATGGAAAACATATTGCTACTGAAGCGATGTATACCTTTCAGGCATTCAATACTGTTGAATGCTTTGTTTTAGTATCTTCTATTCACAAGCGCGGGAAAATATACCGAGTTCACAAATGTACCCTTTTTAAAACATTTCTTATAAACCGACGTTAAGGTAACTTCATATTGCATGTTACGAATGTCAAATTCAGTTTCACTGCAGTTATATTGTATGTTTAAAATAAACACATTTTAGGATATTTAGTGTGTTTATAAAATTTAAAAAACTGTAAACACATTTAATGTGTTTATAATTTGTTTTTAAAAAATAAACACTTTTAATGTGTGTATATTGTATAAATAAAATACAAAAATTATCTGTTCAAACTGTAAATTCATTATTTTGTAGTGACCTTTTAATAACAAACAGTCTCCGTGACTGCAAACTTCCAACTACAATATTTTTCATCGCACGATTACCCCCGAACGCAGTTACCCCAATCGGGAGCGCGACCCGAATAGCAAAATCGCTTGTTCGCGTTCATGTAGCTCTTGCGCGGATGAGAGAAATGCAGAGGTAACTGCGACAGAGCGCGCGGGCGGCGCGGCGCGGCGCGGCGCCGCTCGGATGAGAAGTGGTCGACCGGGCGTTTTAAACGCAACCGAGTTTAATAAACCAATCGCGCCGTTTGCGGAGAAACGAACGTCCAGATTTGCAGTTGGGGCGGCGCGGCGTGGCGCGTCGACTCGGACGCGCGCTGCGCAAATTCCAATAACGCTTGCAGCGCAGGGGTGGACGAGGCGCGGTGGAAGCGGCGACGCACATGTGCACTTCATCCGACGTATTTATTGTCCGGAGTATTTTTCGAAGATGTAACTACTTTCAACTTAATCCACCAGTTTTAGATAATGTTGATGATAATAATAACTGTACAATTTGCGAATTAGCCACATATTGACCTGAATTGGAACTCCGGATCCAATTATTTAGTGTCCGAAAGTATTGTTCGATAGATGTAACTACTTTCACTTCATCCGCCAGTTTGGATAATGGTTAATAATACCACTGTAACAATTTGCGAATAGCCACATATTGACCTGAATTGGAACTCCGGATCCCATTATTTAGTGTCCGAAGTATTGTTCGAAGATGCAACTACTTTTCAACTTCATGTACACCGTAGGCCTTCCGCGCTCGAGTCCATTACTTCTAGGCTGTCCGGGTGAGCGCCGCGTCGTTTGTTGGCAAGATAGGCCGAGCGTTTTCGGCCTGTCATGTCGGCAGGCTTCTTCAGGGTATGACAAGTAAAGCTGTCCGCCTCCGATATAATGGGATCCGGAAGTTGCCAATTCAGGCTCAATATGTGGCTAATTCGCAAATTGTAGCAGTTATTATTAACATTATGCAAAAACTGGCGGAATGAAGTTGAAGTAGTTACATCTTCGAACATACTTCGGAACACTAAATAAAAGTGCAACTGACTTTCCAACTCCATCCTACATTTTGGATAATGTTAATAATATTAACTGTACAATGTACGAATTAGCCACATAATGACCTGGATTGGGACTCTGGTACCCACAGATGAAAGATAAGCGTAGCGCAACATAGGTTCACCAAAGGAAATAATTTTGACGTTACATATTCAGTGGTCGGACGTGGTGTAAAAGGGCTTTCGGAATGTGCACTGAAGTACATCAAGGCTGTGCGACCGAGTCTCGCGTAGGACACAGATGTATTCATTTGTATTTTGAGACGCTTGTGGATGCGACCGCCGCTGGTTGCGTGATTGATGGCAACGTCAGTGATGAAGTTAAGACGAGTTCAAATTATTAGACGAAAGACATTTTTTCGTGAAAGATTTGCATGTTTTACACTGTTACATTCGTGTACATGTTACAGTCATACACTCTTTATACTTACTTTAGTGTACGTGCTTGTGTCCTTAATCAACAACTTAAACCAGTTTGGAATAATGTTTATTAAATTTTCATCTGAGGTTTTAATTTCATCGTCGCAGTACCAAATCTCCTCTAGTTTGTGCACGACTTCTATGGGCTTCATGTCCGAGCAATTCCATGGCCTAGGTAACAATTTAAATTGTTTTTCTTCCAAATTCTTGAAGATACTTTTGTCTTTGTGGCATTGTGCTTCATCGTCCATAGAAATGCTAACTTCATTAGGGAACCACTCTAATTTGGGGAAAGAGTTCCTTTTCAAGGATTTTTTTATATCTTGCCTCATTGTCCTTTCGAGAATGTGCAATCAGCCAGGTCTTCGCAAACATCACATTTCATAGCGTTTCTCTCCAATTATATTATGGAACTTAGGAAATACTTGCTTTTCTCTAATCATTTGAACACGTCTGTGAGTATTGGAAAATATGCTTACTCATGTTTAGTCGATATTACTTTAACAAAATATAATTTCGAAAGTTGTAAATTGAAAAATTATTTATAACATTAAAGGTTTGGAAAATTTACAAATATATGCATTTGTAAGTTGGAAATTTGATAAAGTGTTTAAAAAAATGTGCTTTGGAAAATCACTCTTCAACGCACATCAATTTTTCTGCGCCTCTGAACATAATTTATAATACACCAATTAATTTGAGATTAACAGTCGATTAGTACGTTGACTTGCCTGCAAGGGTAGATAGGTTCTTCGCTGGCAAAGCATTGCAATATTACTGATATGCACTCGGTTTGTCGTGCTTGTGAATATGACGAGCAGTGGTTGCGAGATTGATGGCAACGTTGGTGATGTAGTGATGGAACTCGGAGCTCGGTCGATGTTACGTTTACAAAGTATACGTACGTTACGTTTACAAAGTAAAACTTCTATTAAATATGTATAATTGGAAAAGAACAATTCAACTAGTACGTTATCTCAATTATGAGCTCTCTGAACAGATTTTTGCTGTCCAAACTAGCGATATGATCTGTAACGTAAGGTATGAGAACTTGCCAGAAAAAGTACTTCGAGTTAACACTCGATTAGAGTGTTCTCGTGACTGAAGGTAGATAAGATGGTTGCTGCTTTCTGAATCACTGAAAATGGAGGAGAAAAGCAATATTACACAAATTACATTCGTTTTTTTTTCAATACAATATTTTTTAAACGCATGTATATTCACGGATATGCAGTATTTTCTGTCGTAAATTTTCTACCGCCCATCAATCTGAGCAATGTAATCTCACAGTTTCAGCAATATGTATACACGCATACAACTTTTATCATTTTCGACCCCTTCAAATGGCCTAGAAATATGTAACATTTGTTGAGAGACACCTAAACTAAAATATATGTATGTTTCTAAGTGTAAATGTTTGTTCAACACCTTTTGACCTAATGGTGTGATTGGTCAAATGTTGCCCCAAAACAGTTGAAGAGCCGGAAAAAAATGGAAACTAAGATTCAACTTGTATACCTCAAATTAGGTAATGTAACAAAATGCTACTAGAAATAATGCAACTCGCAATGCACCCAGGCGGCATTGTTATCTGGTATTGCGAATTAGAACGAACGGAATGGACGGGCTGGAAGACATCAGAGGGATTTTTTTATAACATTAGATAAAACGAAACGACCCATTTTTAAGTCATTTTTCGTCGATTTTGCTCAATAAATCATTTTTGACTTCTCTACGTCATTTTCAATGCATTTGTTTGTTAATTTTATCGATCGACATTTTAATGGCACTTACTTCACACAATATTTACGAGGTGCAAGAAGTATTCACCACAGAATTTCTGAGTAGCCTATTGGATTTCTTCGCTTGTAGTGTATATTGTAATGTCAGCCGTTGTGTGTACTACGCATTCTAAGGTTCCTTTGACGCCTGTGGGTGCCATTGTCAGTTTGGCCGATTTCGCGATAATCAAAGACAGAGATTTTCTTATAAAGAACAGTCTGAACAAAAAGTTTTCAACATAAGTTCACTTGAACAAAAGCAAGAAGCCTCGATTTCATCAGTAACAAACCCTACAGCTTGAGTTGTTCATCAGAAGTGTTGTTATCAAATTTTGCACGTCATTTTTATCTGTTTTTAGGACATATTTAAAGCATGTTAATATCATTTTATTGATCTGTGTATTGTTTTAGGTCATCAAAGTCTGCCTCATTAGTTATTAATATTGCTAGCATGACGCTTCGGTGATCACCAAGTGTCTTCGAAACGGGCGGGTGAGGCAGTGCAGTGGCGGGCGGCGTCGGCCTGACTGGCGCAGCCGCCGCTGGCGGGAGGGCGGGCGCTGAAACTGTGGCACTGGTACTAGCCGAGGGGCGCGACCCCGATAACATTGTTGCGTGCGCCGCAGGGGTGAACGCGCGGGTGGCGACAGAGGCGGTAATGGTAATGGGGAGGACGGTGGAGTGGCTGTTGCTTTGTCTGTTGATGTGAGGTGACTAGGTGTGAGCTGATAGTGGGTGTAAGGTGACTGGGGGAGTGAGGTGACTGGGGGAGTGAGGTGACTGGGGGAGTGAGGTGACGGTACGACTTGATTGATTCATTGATTGTTCAGTGATTCTGGGCACGCTAACTACCGGATCATTATTCCCGTACGTGTAGTGCATGTTTTTCTCGGGAGGTGGAGATGTTCTTTTTCTTCTGTATGGCGCTATCCGGCGCAGAAATACTGTCAACTAAGGGGGGTTTCTCCAACAAGCGCGGCACCACCCCAGCCGGAACAAGCTCTTAGCTTCTGATGGGTCTCCCGGCATGTAGGGTAGTGTTATGCGTGTTAGTGTATGTGTGTTTGAGTGTGTGTGGGTCAGTAAGGGGTTTGGATAGGACAACGGGAAAATGAGATTACGCGTGGTCCGTGGCCCATCTGGTAGGATACTGCTCCTGCATTCTCCTAGTGTTGATCGGAGAAATCACGGAAAACTACCGACCAGAGCAGCCGGCCGCTAGAATTCTCCTCCAGGCAGCGTTTGAAATCGACATATCTAATGCCGAAAATCCTGCTGCCGGCGGGACTCGAACATAGGACCTCTCGGTCAGAGGGACTACTGACATCAATTGATACTCTAAGCCCCCTCTCCGGTGCGACGACTCGGTGCGACGACTCGGTGCGACGACTCGGTGCGACGACTCGGTGCGACGACTCGGTGCGACGACTCGGAGCGACGATTAGGAGCGACGATTAGGAGCGACGATTAGGAGCGACGACTCGGAGCGACGACTCGGAGCGACGGTTGCGTGGGTGGCAAGGTGACATCAGCGGCGATGGTGATTGTGGCGGTATGACTGCGACTGGGACGGTAGGGTTATCTCTGGCGGTGAGAACGGGGTTGGAGCGTGGGCGGCGGAGGTTGGTAGTCAGCGCGTGGGCGGCGGGGGCGGCGGCGCGCCGGCTCCCCTCGCGTGAATTTGCGGGCGGAAGATCCCAGCGTTGCCATATTGGCCCCGCGAGTTTCGCTTGTTTGCCGATAATTGCGTGTTTGTCTGCTTTAAATCGGCTGTTCACCTGCAGTGTTGCGCGGCGGGAGACAACCCACTCGGAGAATTCGCGCTGTGGCTGCCTCGCTCGCCACGTTCGCGTATCTCTTAATGCACCCAAACCCATCTCGTTAACGATACCCTCAGTCATTTCGTGTAACAGTTTCCTGTGAAGATTAATATATTCACCCAAATACATTTTTGCATTTTAAGCTGTAAACAGGAGTATGATAATGTAATTAGTATGTTAATGTAATTAGAGTCTGTTCTTTAAGTTCGTAAATTCGCTTGTAATTTGCCCTGAATATTTACCATTTAATAATATCATGCCGATGTCTGTAAGTGAGACGTATCTTTTTTATTCTGCATAAAAAATAAAGAACGAAATTTTGGCTTGCGTATTACTTTAAAATACAATCTTATTTTATATCTCGTCTTGTTTTTTACGAATCTGTTTGAGCTGAAACAGAGTTAGTAAGTTGTGAGGAAGTTCATGGCATTATCTAGTGAGATACTTGTTTCCATTTTGGATATAGAAATGTGCAAACAAAGCTTGCGAAATCGTTATAATAATTCGCTTTCAAAATTGTTATTTTAATTTCTAAACCAGTATTTTTGGTGACGTGGTTTTGCTACATGTTTTGTACTGTAAGCCGTTACACGGTGTGATGTATTTACCACGATGGAATCTAATGTTCATTCATGAAACAAAACCCGTCACGTTTGGCATTTTTGCATTTCAAGAATTTGTTTAATCAATATGAGGAACAGTTTTTTTAAAATTTTCCAAATATTCTAAAATCAATGTAAAATGTTCTTTAGACATACAGTTTTTAAATTTGAATATTGCAGTGCAGCAATAAAATCTTATGTTTCCAGTACTTTTGGTTCAAGTTAAAGTGACGTGCACCTTATTGTGTAGTAAAGGTATGGAAATATTGAAGATGATACACATTACGGATAGAAACTTACTTTGAACGATATATTTGACTCGTGCTAATGGTGTTCTGAGTATGTCTAAGCGTCTATTTAACGATAAATAAAAACTGTTCATAATATAAAGTTTCTAATCTTAGTCAAATATACTAAATTTTATCAAATTTCAATGCGTAAATATACATATTTAAATGTTCACGTTATACCTTCAAGTTCCCAGAAACGCTACCTTGTGTCAGTGTTTATTGCCTTTTTATATGAAAACATTCTTTCATATTTTGAACCAGCAAAATGCGGAAGAGAAGCAGTTCGATAAACTTCATAGCATGCCGTTGCTCCACTCAGACCATCGCCTGAATTTTTACAAAGGAATTTTCGCAATAACCGATGACGCAACGTAAACAATGAAAGACCCCCTTTATTGCGTCCCACCTAAAATTATATCTGGCACCGATCCTTGTAAATTTCACCGCATATCTTCTCCATCAGACCGACACCAAACAGCGCAATTCTATCGAGAGCGAGCAACGCTGTTCGGCCCGCGCTAGCTGCGCCCAAGATGGATGACTTTAACTGCATAACTAGAGGCACAATTTACAATTACATAACGACGCATCCGGGCGCGCAGGTTTCGCAATCTAAAATTAAATTGAACATACAGCTGAAATTTAGTGGACAAGTTCATTGCCCAAGTTACGTAGCACGCGAACAGTACCACGCGCCTCCGCAAGGAGCGTGCATAATACACGCGTGGGGGCGTTAATTTATCTTCCAAGAATTCAATTTCCTGTATTGTGGTTGTCGCCGACTCGCAAAGCTTTCGGGTCTCGGGCGTCACTGCCTTCATCAAACCTTTAAGGGTTACTAGTCCGTTGCCCCCGAGGGCGTCTCTCCGGGGAAGATATCGCAACATCTGCGACGCTCAGGCGCCGAAGACCTCGTTGTGTTAATGAGGAGGTTGTATCATTGCTCCGGCATTCAGTCGCGTAATGTCTCCTGGCGGCTTTTTCCCCCTGCAACTAATTCTGGAGAAGTATGGCGATAGCGGCGCCGATTATGGGGTTCGTAATTAAAGAGGCCCTACGAGAGAACAGGGTCGCCACCCTCGCTCAGCTGAAAATTCTCGAGGAAACGGAAGAAGAGAAGGTTCAAGTGGGGATGTTAGGAACCCTGCAGCAGTCGAAATACTTAAAGATTTATGTTCTTTCATAACGAAGCTTCTTTTGAATTACTGATGGTTAAAAGTTAGCTTAGGAGAGGTGAAAGTAAGTATTTCGGTTTTGCACCTAGAGTATTCATATTATTTACTTCGATGAGGTGATTCCAAATAAAACCTCGCATGCCCCTTACGTAAACACCTTTGTTGAAATAACTCTCGTACACTTCACGAATTTCTGTATACCATGTACAATATTATTTATTTCATTTACAATTATAATAAAGTTAATGTAATTTTGAGCAAAATGCATTAATTAGTGTAGTACCACAAAACTAATGGATCTGTATATATCAGACGTGACATCTAAAGATGATGGTCAGGCTATCGAAAGCAACCAATTTTATCCCCCAAAAAATATTGGTAATAACAATATCTTTCATTTCTACTAGTAAAATTCAATGAAGGAAAGATGATAAATCTTATCTTTTTTATCTAATAAATTTATTGTTCCCTTGGTAGGCGTGTTCTCGTATTAATTAAAACGAAACATAGCCTCTTAGATCAAATATGTATGAAAATAGAAATAATTAGTTTGACTGGTTCAAAGATGGATGCGAATATCACGAAAAGATATTAAGATAATGTTAAAACGTATCTCTTTCGAAGTTCATGAAGTATTGTTGTTTAAAAATTCAATAATGCAATATACAAATCAATAATGTGTTTTTATTTCAAGATGGAAATGAAAAGTTTAAATTGTTCTTCTACTTACTTAAATTTCTTCAATTTTGTGTCAAAAACTTGCTTGATAGAAATCTTCATATTTACACTATGGCCTGTAGTTTTGCGTTCGATTAATCTAGTTATGAAATACGGGTAAATGTTTGCGTACCGTGTGGCTACCATGCTAAGAGCAGTGGGATTATCGTCGGTTGATTTCTAAAAAACCTTACATTTTGCAGAGAAAGGTGCCATGTGTTTTTCTTTATTTGAACAGCAGCGCACGGAGCGAGTCCCATACTAAGTCGTGTATTTCAACAACATACAAATGTAATTTGTATGCAAATCAGGAGAGACTCAACGACGTCGTTAGGAGTTTTTCACATGTCTGCTGCAAGGGCCATAGATCATATACCACAGGAAATGGATTCAGAGGGAACACCCCGACTTGCAGTGCGAATTTACCGCTCTCCGGCTCTGTACATTTGAACAGTCGGGGGGGATCGAAAATATAAGGGCAGAGGCGTTGGTGCGGACGATCTTCTGTGGCGCTGTTTGATTTCAGTGCTGAGGAGGCCAAGCATTGGAAGGAGACGGCGGGACGACCGCGCCCAGAA
The DNA here is from genome assembly GCA_017312745.1 of Gryllus bimaculatus. Lineage (NCBI taxonomy): Eukaryota > Metazoa > Arthropoda > Insecta > Orthoptera > Gryllidae > Gryllus > Gryllus bimaculatus. Next base: position 2,637,060 of record BOPP01000068.1, on the reverse strand, counting down.
AATAAATGCAAAAATAACCGTCGGATAGATATAATGTACTCGGCTTCTTGACGCAGTTTTTCCCTTCAGGGTTTTTTCTGAGCTGTACCTTATGGTCTCTTTTCGCGGCTTTGAATGCGATGGAGAGACGATTTTGGGTGAATACCAGAATTCGAAAGATTAGAACGCGAAAGGATGTAGGTATTGTAATGGCTTAAAGGCCTTCGGCCTAGCCACATAGGATCAAGTAAGCTCATTTTGTCTGTAATAATTACCTATTAAATAAAAATAAAAAATAAAATTTGAGCAGTCGGCAACATGGCAAGCCACTTCCATTCTGAATCCGACCAACCTCGTTCTTTTCAATCTCCTTCTTTTATCGACTCTTTTTGTTTCTCTCTTGTTTTTTTGCACTACTGGTGGAAAAATTCACAATATGTACTTATTCTTAAGGCTTGGATTCGAGTCTCGGTTGCAGTGAAGAGGAATTTGAAATGGATAACGTTTCATCGCATCGTGGTTTTCTCTTGCGCTTGTTTTCATGGTTTTAATTCAGTTATATTACATATTTTCACATTTAATATGCAAAATATAGGCAACATCGTGAATAATATTTAATCATTATAATTACGTTAAATCATTAGTAGTTGTGATTGACACAATGTGGTGGCGAATCTGAGTTGACTTCGTGTATAAACGGCTGCTAAACAACGAACATCATAACGTCTCTGTAGAAAGCAATTCGTTTAGTGTTTCGTATCTTCGTTTAGCATCTTCCAATCTTTCTACTTTAGTGAGAATTGTAATTTACGCCTTCACATGATCCTACCAGTTTGAAAATTCTACTCTCATCACTTGAGTCATGATCATGTCTTAATCATGTGTTATCCGGACGACACCAATCTTCGCATACATCCCAACGCATCGCATCTTATTCACACTAAACATTCCCTCCACTCCCTCCAAAATCCACATTATTTAATCCAAACCCGTTTTAACCCTTCAGATCCCCTTCAAATGCGTCCAAAACCAACCAAATCCGTACGAACCCGTTCAATCTGTTCCAACCCGTTTTCATTCGTCCAATCTCGCTCAAAGTTACCCGATCCTCTTTGTCTCGATTTCCCTCGATCCTCGCTCACCCATCCCAATACTCTATCACCGCTCAATCACCCCCCAATCACCGCTCGATCACCATGCGATCATTATTCAATCATCGTTCGATCAACATTGGATCCTCTCACTGACTTCGTTATTGATTTCACTGCCGTCCGACTTCAAACATTACGTTGCATATTTTGTTCCTGCTACTTTAGTACCGCTCTTTTATTACTAACCTCTCACCAGCCCCGTCCTGGTGTTAACGTTGCCCTGCGCTTTTCTACCTCCATCCGTTTTCCGTGTTCTCTTTCGCATGACTCGCACTATGCTACTATTCGCTCACACTGTGTTTACTCCCCTTTACAAGGACGTGCGCTTCGTCAGTGTACTAGGACGCGCTCAGTATTCACGACCTTTAAATAGGCAAGGCCGCTCTATTTTGCCTGTGTGCGGGGTGCCGCGCCTCTGTTATTACTCAATAACGGACGTCCTTCCGAGTTCATGTTTTGCTACACGTTTAATTTACATTTCTGACAGTTTTCATTTAGGGGATCCAAAGATTTTTAAGCATTTTAAGAAGATTTATTTGTAAGTTTTTGCATTTCATTTGCTTTGATAATTTGATCACAGTTCTAGTAATTAAAATAATTCTATACATCATTATTCGTAATTCACTTATTTTTCTTCTGGTGGAATCAGGAGCCGACGAGTTTTTTTGTAAGAGTTTTGAAAGAGAGATTGTGACCGCAGACGCAGGTGTTTACTCAAGCACATAAAAACACCGGTAAGAATCCTTAATGTCCCAAACGGGTATGAATCCCTTAACACCACTCCTCTGTGTACAAGCACTACCCACTACCACAACCATTTCTGTTCTCGACGCTTATCATTCCCATCACTCTACCCTTCCCTTCTATTTATGACCGTTCTTCGTGCCCGCCCACGAAGAACGGCTTGAGGTTGACGCGCGGGCGTAGACAGTAATGGCGCTCTACTTTCACGTCCCCACTATTTCTACAGTTTCGTCATTTTGTATCTCAACAATCAATTCCGTACCGCCTAACTAGCTGAAACACCAGCTATCAAAGCTCACATTATACATCAGACTATTACATAACCATCTGATCAATACCACAACTTATGTCAAACATCACCATTTCGATCAACTCTTCCATCATCTAAAATCCACCAGGTACGCCAATCCTAGAAAAAGGACTACCAATTCCCACATTCTTCAAGAACACTGTAGGCCTCAATTTCTGGTAGAATCATGCACCAGCGACTTGCACCAACACGTCCGTTTCCACCACCCCTCAGCCCATCCTCCAAACCCAAGTCTCAGCTATCAAAAATCACAGTATTCATCGACCACGTGACTATGAAATAACCACAACTTATGTTTAACACCCTTACCGTTTTCATAACCACCTCTTCTATCATCCAAACTGCTCCCGATCCAATCCTACCCCCAATCCCCCTTCCAATCCTACAATCATGAGTACCAACTGCATAACACCGCAACATCGCTCTAGGTCGCAATTTCTACTACAATCATGCACCAGCCACCTACACCAACGCGTCCGTTTCCGCCAGCCCGCAGCCCGCCGGTCCAATTCTAGTGCCGGCTCGCCCGGCCGCGCCTCACCGTCCGTGTCACGGGGCTTGACGAGACGATCACCCGTGTCCGACGCGCGGCTGGCGGCGGCGGCGGCGGCGGGTCGCCGGAGCGCGTCGGCGCGCGCGCGAGAGAGGGATATATAGCCTCATTCGGCTCAGTAATTAACCGAAATTGCTTCAAACAAGACGCCTCTTCCTCCGCGCGCCTCTAATGGAGATATACGGTACAATATTTCAGCGTTCCTGTGCGCGCGCGCGTGCGCGTGCGAGCTAGCGCGCGACCTCTCCAGCGCCCTCTCCCGCCCGCTGCTCCGCGCGCCGCGCCGGTGCCGCCGCGGCGTCCGCGTCCGCTCGCTTTCATTTGTTAAAATGGCTTACATTCCAAACTTGGCTCCATTCTGCCTTTCAATTGGCAGAGAGAGAGAGAGAGAGAGAGAGAGAGAGAGAGAGGGGAGGACGCGACGCGCTCGGAATTGCGGTAAAATTGAGTGCGGTTTTGCGTGTCACGAGAGATAACGGGCCGCCACGCATGGAGACGCGCGTTTGGGGGGAGGGGAGGGAGGTTGTCACCCCTGCGAGGCATGGCGGAGCGCGCGGACGGGGATTCCCCACTTTGCGCGATGGGAGCGCCCCGCGCGGCGGGAGGGTGAAGCTCGTGGGGCGGGCTTGCGATTGTACGTCGGTTGGCGTTTCAATTGCTTACATTGGTTCTTTTATAATAAGTCTTCACTTTTTTTATACTTAGGCGGTTGATGGTTATTTTCTCTCTTTCAACCATTCTTGTATTGTCAATCATCTACATTTTACTTTCTAGCGTACTACTTAGGTAGTACGGAAAACGAATTGTAATGCTGCAGCGCAAAAGGGAACCTTTTTCTACATGTATGTACCCATATGGGTGTGTGCATGTAAATAACTTTCTCTAGTTCATTGTGCAGTGTGACTATACGTTTTGTAGGTCCTTGATACCAAACAATTGATTGGTCCTTGACATCGAAAAATTGGCAAAACGTCCGCAGTCCGTTTTTTAACAACGCTTGTGGCTAAATCGTATGCACAATTTTTATCAAAATTCACATCCTCGAATCAATATGTCTTATGTCGCAGCTTCTTGAATTGTAAATGAATATTTTGACTTTGGGAGTTTGTTACATTAAGCTTTACTGATATTTTCAAAATTTTCTGGAAGGTATCTTCAAATTTTCCTTCAATTTTTTTCATTTCAATTACCTTGCCTCCAGCTTATATTTCTCCATACAACTAATTCCCACATTAAATGCACTCAACCTCGGCCGAAATCCTACACAACCAACCCACATCCAAAAACAAGTTTCCTTTCCATGTATTCCTGAAAAAATTTGCAGAACTTCAGCATTAACAGAGTTGCCTAATTTTTCTTCACCCATGTAATAGATTAACCTTAGTGAAAAGCAAACATGTGAATAGTATAACTTTTTACTTATAGATGTACGTATCAACAAGAAAATAAACAGAAAAAAGTTCCGGGTTGAATAAAGGATTTGTTTAATATACATACCTCCAACTTCCACATTTTGATAATTCTAAATATGCATAGAATTAATATTCAATCAATCCGTTTAATATAGATATCTTTTCAATTTAACTTTGCCTCCTAACTCACCGTTATGATTTTCATCTTGAAATAAAAAAATAAAAAATTATCTATGGTACCAACAAGAAATTTTGTGAAAACAATGTATGCTGCATATTCTAGAGATTTGGAATAATTAGTTAATCGATGTTTACTAATACATGAAAACATACCATAATTTATTGAATTCACATCTTTCCATAATTTAACAATGGCATTACAATCGATTATTTAATTACACCACTCATATTTAATAATATTGATTGCTCATTACCATAATGAATATTCGAGCTTCATTTTAATGTGTTGAACTGGAGTATTGGACAGTTTCTGCAAAATACAGTGATGACCTTAGTAAATACGTTATTATGATTATAGATTCTACTTGCAATAAAAAGTAGTATATCCATCGAATCCTTAGTTTTTACCAACAACTAGTGCGATGAGATTAGGAGTGTCAGTAGGCTAACAAGTTTTAAATTTTAAAAGAACATTCTAGAGATAAATAAAAAGATAGCCCAACTTCACTCTCTTTTAGTCCTTGTGAATTATTAGTCAATTTTGAGTGAGTTCACTATTTTATGGTAGGTAAACTTAAAAGTCATACCTGTTTTCTTCATATTGCAGATTTCTTTAAACACCAGTGAGTGTTTTCGTCAAAGATATTTATAGGAATGCGAAATGTTAGATAAGGCAAATGGAATATTTTTGATTATTTTAATAACGTAGATGTTTATATAGTAATGAACTTTCTCAGATGTAACTGCTGACACACTGCTTATGAGTAAGTTTTTTCTCGAAATGAGTTTCTAAACAACTAGAAAGTTAAACATTTTGACAAGATTCTTATCTCTATGTATTATAAACTAGAATTCAGAATTTATGTATTTTTTTAATCGAACATATAAATATATTTCATCTCCACGTTTCGACTTGTCTTCTTCATGGCTTAATTTTTCCCAAATATTAATGATTTCACACCCCTTAAGAAACAAGATATTCCACCTACATTTAGAGAATATTGTCACACTGCTGTTACTGTTGAGTTCCACAGATTGGTATCAAACATACTATATTTCTTTCTTTAAGTGATCTAAACTTATGAACACCATTCTTTTTGCAAGAGATTAATCTTTAAATTTTAATTAATTCTTGAGTAGCCACCAAACAATCAAATAACAATCGTAAAAATAGAATTTGTATGGAATTGAGTCGGTTCATTCATCTGCTGTAGTACAGGAAATAAGAGAAAATCACATTTATAAATTTGTCTTTTAAATCAGCATGCATAAACGCGATAATATTTTTTAAAACAATTTTTTTTCATATATATATAACTTAAGCTTATATTATTAATTTTTATTTTTTCTTAATGCGATATAGTTTTCTTTTTATTTAATGTAACTTTCTTAAATTGATTAATTTCTTGTTTTTAATTTATTATTTTTCGTAGGATATTCTTCGTTCATATAGTGCCTGTTCAATTTGTTTTCCCGACGCGTGTCTACTCCTTTCGTGACTCATTAATGGTATTAGATAGCGCAGGGAATAATTCGCGAAATTAAAAGTCCGCTAAATGGTGGGAGTAATTGGGCGACGGCTGCCGGAGGTAATGAGGAATTGGCGGCTGTGAAAAATTATTGTTCCCCGTTTCGGTGGGTTATTTAGAGCCGTAATGGGATTCGCTTTGCTTTGCTTTGCCTTCCAGCGACAAGGTGGTTCAGAGGCGAACTTGGCAGAGGAATCTATTCTCTTTTAGGACGTAAAATCGTTATTTATTATTGGAGTTTTTAAAATAATTGTTCCTTGAAGGTAGAAATATTTTAAAACGTAAACGAAACATTTGGGATAATTTAAATAAAGAGTATGCTCTTAAATGCTGTTAAATTTGTTTGTTAGTGAAAGATTTTAAGTTTTAAAATACTGTTTCATAAAACGCGTTGTTGATCTGCTTTCGGTTTATTCTTCTTCTAAAATCAATTTAAGAATTCAACTAATTCGTTGTTAAATAGTTTTTATTTACTTATTATGATTTCAAACTGCTCAGTAGCTACGTATTGATTGCTTAATATAATTTTGAAATTAAAGAGATCATTGATTGTTAATTTTGAGTTGACTCTTTTTTATACGTTGTGGCAAGTAAGAAATCATTCTTACTCTTGTAGAGAACAATAAGAACGTTAATTGCTCCATAGTGCAATCACAGGCAAAAAGTTATATAATTTTCAATGAATTATCATTATTTCGATGCCCGCGACGATAGTCGAAAGAAACATTACTATCATAAAGGAATATCACCGGAATAAAAGACATATATCATTGGAGTTTGAGCAGCTGAGAAGTCATACAGTTACCAAACTAGTACAGTATCAAACAAAAATCCGAAACTCGTGAACATATTAGACATGCAAAGGGATATGGAAGACATTTGTATCACTGCGCCTTCTGAGATCTATAAATGAAAATTGGCTGGAGAGGAACTGGAACGAGTTTTAGTTGTCCTGTCACCCAGCGGCGACCTTAATAGTTTAGCGACATGTTGGCTGCCCTGCGTGGGAGGATAACGTGGAAACATTTCATAGCTTGCAGCCTCGACGTTAGAACCAGGTAGACGTAGGCTTGTATTGCAGTGAGTGTCACGTGACTGTTGACCCACATTGAATTGTGGTCACGTGGGGATAAGCTGGCGAGGATAAATTGGGCCGACTCGCTCACGACAGCGGTTTTTTTTCTTGTAAACCTTCAGTTTTGCGCAAAATTCACACTCGGCTAGGTGCGTATTCGCGCATTGTACGGGTGACAAAGGTACGAGCCGTCGAGGTGAGGCCTTCATGTTCATGTGGTGCATTCACAGAATTGTACGATCGCGGCTGGTGGCCGAGAGATACCGGAAAGTGTGTACGGGGTTATCGAAATATTTGTAAATTTTGTAAATAAAACTGTACATACTTGCAAATTGTCTGTGTGCTTAATCTCACGATGGAATAGCTTTAGTCTTTGGCGACAATGGGTCCATGACTAGGGGGCTCTCCTCTCCAGTGTGAAGCACTTTGGAACCCATATTTTCTGTTTCAAGTTTTCCGAGTAATTTTTCACACTTTCTAAAGCTCCAGTAGCCAATTCTACTATTTTTTACACAATAATATATTTTCAGTCCTACATTTTATGTTCTAATTTGTGACAAGTTTTAATTCAACTCAATCATTTTTTAAACTTCGGAAGTCAGCTATTGTACGTCCAGTAGAGAAGTGGCATAATATGTGATATGAAAGTGAAAAAACATTACTATTTAATGCAGAATCTTTCTTCCAGGTAATTTTCGTGTGCTGTTGTGGCTCATTCCATTTTCTTAATTCATTTAATTTCACAATCATAATCGTATCTATCACTTAACCAGTATGATATCCGTATATCTGAAATATGCGTGATTCTCAACACAATGCGCAACGCCACATCTCAAAATTCTGTATTATGGCCATGGCACTCCCTTGTTAGCTTTCTCCCCCCCTCCGCCCCCTTCCGCCCCTCCGCCCCCTCCACCCCCTCTCCCTTACCTCCCCCTCCTCCCCCTCCGAAGCCCTCCGTCCGCCTTCCGTTTTTTCTGCCGACCCTCCGCCACCCTCCGCCCCCTCCCGCGCCCTCCGCCCCCCTTCCGCCCCCTCCGCATCCCCCACCTCCCCCCTCGCCTCCCCCTTTCGCACCCCTTCCACCCCCTCCGGCCCCCTTCCACCCCCTTCCACCACCCTCCGCGCTCCCCCTTCGCTCGCCTCCTCCCCCTTCACCCCCATCCCTGCCCCTCCGCCCCCTCGCGCGTGAGCCTCCACCTTGCATGACCGTCATTCAACGTGGGCGGCCTCACACGCTCGCGGCTGCACAAAGACTGCATGTCGGCGCGTGCGGCGTCCGTCGCCTGCGCCAGGCGCGCCCGCGTCGATTTAATAACGGCGGGGGCGGTGGGGGCGGGGACCTAGAGCGGCGGGCGGGGTCCGTGGCGGAGGGGCACCGGGGCGGGGGAGAGGGCGCGGGGCGATGGTGAGCGGCGTGGAGAAGCCGGGGAGTGGGCGGGGGCGAGGCAGTCGACCACCGCCGCCACGGCGCCGTCAATTACAGCGGAACCTAACACAATCGCCCTCCCAACCGTCTCTACTCACTACGCGCTGCCCCATGCAAACTGGCTCGCTGCTCGCTACCCTCTGCGCAGTGGTTTCTGGTCGTTGATACCCTTCTGACTGTCCCCTGGTCACAGCCCCAGTTTCGCGCCACCTGCTCACTTTTCTCCCGGGTTCTGCCCCTGGCCACTGTCCCTGCTCACTACCCCTGGCCATTGTTCCTGCTCACTACTCTTGGCCACTGTTCTTGCTCACTATCCCTAGTCATTGCTCTGGCCACTGCCTCTGACCACTGCATCTGGGCGCTGTGCCTGGATACTACCCCTAGTCACTGCCCCTGGTTACTGCCCCTTTTCACTTTCCCCAGTTACTGCACCCAATCACAACCACTGACCGCTGTTCCTGGTCACTGTCCCTGGTCACTAGCCTTGGCCACTGCCCCTTGCCACTGCAACTGGCCACTTCCTCTGACCATTGCCCCTGCTTACTGCCCCTGGTCACTGCAACTGGACATCGCTCCAGGTCACTTCTTGACTGCTACCTGCTCACGATTTGCTCCACGCCGTACGGCGCTCACTTGTTAATGTCAAGCGCCCAACAGCATTCGCCATCTATTCATTTGTCGCTTTCCACCGCCATCTGCTCAGTATCTATTGCCTGTTGCTTTTTCTGTGTAAATAGATGTTCTTCTGATACACACCAAATGGTTCCATAAGCATCTCAGTCACTTTTATATTATGTATTTCTTCTTTATTTGGTAAAATGTGAAAGAGATATATAATCTATTCCTTAGAATCGTCTACTACTTTTGCAAACTCATTGTTACGTTACTATTTCTCAAGTAATAAACCATGTCAAATTATCATAATGTGACAAAATGTAAAGTAGATTTATATGGTGAGTTTGCAAGAGGAGATATCGTGAAAAACTTTTACGGCGTGGATACAAGTTCATATGTATTATTAATAGTGAATAAGTATTCAGAAAAGTCGTGCTGAATCAGTGTACATTGTTAAGTACATTGACTATATATCGAAGAATGTTTAAGCACGTTTATTGTCATTAGATCAGCTAATTAGAATTTAAATCCTAACAATTCGGAAAAGGACATTGCCGATAGTCAAACTGATGTGGTCTGTTCGATTCTGAATAGTACCAGTTTTTAAGTTAAAATTAAGAAAGAGACTCTTCAAAAATTGGATGAGTCAATTACAGCGACAGCTTTGGGTGACCGAAACTCGGCAGCTGCTAATTTGAAAATAAATATCAATGCAAGACAAATGCTTCTCTGGGCTGTTGCACTCTTCGAGGCAGTCACAAGAGAAAGCGTCAATTGGGGGTTGAAGACAGTAATATGCATTTTGGTGTCTTAGATCTTCTTGATCTGCCTTCATCTTTTGTATGCTCCTGTCATTACTACACAACTTTCATTTAAATTGGTATTTTAATTTTTCAATTCTACGTGCTATTTTTATTATATTTGTCTGCACTTGAGATAATGTTCATAATATATTTTTGTTCTTTACTTTTCCTCTCTTATTGCCTACCTTCTCTTCAATGATGAATACACATTTTAATCACAGGTACTCTGTCCTTTTTCGAAATAGACTCATCTTAATGATCTCACGTACCTACGTGTTTCCGTTTGCGCATTCTATTTTTGAAAGCTACTTTTAACTATGAACTAATTTTTTCTTTTCGACTTACCCATTCAACATATTTTTTATCGTATCTCTTTCCAGTTTTCTTTTACCTCACTTATTTTTGCGAATATTATATATCTTTCTTATCATCCCCTCTTCTATTATTTTATATGTATCACGTGTTTTTTGCTTTGTTTTATTTTGTAATTCTCATGTTTCTCATAACATACTAATTATCTCTTTCCCCTGTGTTCATTCATGTCTATCTTCCATTTTATCATTGTTAGGATTTTAAGGAAATTGGGTTTCTCCCATCTTTCCCTGCACAAGTTGCTGTGCATCTCGGACCCATTCCTTTCTCTCCCCATCCTTCTTGAGTTATCCTCTTTTCCACGCTCACTCTCGTGCTTGGCGACAATTTATTCTGCTTGTGAGGTTTTACACCAAACTTTCATGTCTCACCTCCCACCCTCAATCATTTTCACACTTAATTCCTTTCGTTTTCCAGTCTTATTTCAACTCACGCTGTGTTTATTTTTATTTCATTAGGTTCTATAATTCTTCAGTGACTGTTTGTTATTGTTCGATTCTACAGTCTTTCTTGTGACGTTTCTTTACAAGCTGGTTTTACAAGTAAACTATCGAATTGTTATCGAATCGAACTATCGAATAACTATCAAATCGAATCAAAACTATCGTTAAGATGTCATACTACTGGCTTATTTTTATGTTAGAAACTTCGAAATGATAATGACATAAGCATACATCATCTACACAGTACTAATATGCATAATCTCGTATGCAGTGTTACTTTACAGCCTATACACCCTTTAGTGTGAAATCCAGTGTGTTAATTTTACCCTCAGATACTTTACACAATTCTTCAGTGTTTCACATGCTCCCTGTGCATGCTAACGTTCTCATCTTCTTTCCTCACAAACATTCCCCTAATTCATCATCGCCATTCGTATCTCTCTTATCCGACCTTCTGTCTGCTTTTCTCTCCTTTGCGTGTTTACGAGGGTGGCAGAGAGGACGACAAGCCTACCCGCGTCGCACGCCCCACCACTACCGGCCACGCCACACCACGACACCCACACTCTAACCCACCCACAAATCCAACCCCCCTCCAACCACACCCAACCTCCATCTCTCCCAACACACCCATTCCTCGAACCCCACATTCTTCAACCTTCAATCCACAAAAACTCCGACCCTTGAACCTACCCTACCACTTCAACTTCCACCCTTGAACTACCCTACTCAAACGCTTCACCCTCACCTCTCCTTGATACCCATCAGCCTATACAACCCCACAATCCCATGGAATACCAACCCTCCCCCACACACACACATATACATAACAAACACTCGCGCGCTGGCGCGCACACACACACCACACACACACACACACACACACACACCACATGCGCTATTCTGTCGCCACTCGCCGACACTCCGCCTGACCGCTCCTCCTCTCTGCTCATCCTTCCACTTACCCCTGCTTCCGCGAAGCCCGCCCGCCGCCCAGCCCCTTCGCTGTCTGCTGCCCGCAGCCGGCCCGCGCAGGCGCTCCCGCGGTAAGAATTTCCATACAGAGGCGTTTTTTTTGTGTGTTGGAACGCTTGCACGGCAAATAATGATTCTATTAATATTAAGTGCGGGTCGCCCGAGGCGGCGGGTGACAGCGGCGGGTGAAAAGGGGTGAGGCGGGGTGAGGGTGAGCTGCGTCCGAATGCAGGCGCACAGCGGACAAGCGGAGAGGACGGGGGATGAAGGGCGAAGAGATACCAGTGAGGATAGAGGACAGAGTCAAGGCAGACTGGGGGATACATGCATAGGGAGATGGGAGGCAAGAGAGCGACGTTTTGTGCAATCTATCAATTCAAGAATATACGAATGGGATGTGTAGTAAAAGGGCATAGAGATTACGCTATGGTGAATATTATGAGGATTCATATGATACAAAAACCAACCTAAGTGAGAGGGTTGTGAGAAAGAACTAATCATACTTCACATATTTTGCGGCATACGTAGGAGGTACTTGGAGTGAGTCACTGTAAAAGCTTTAATTTTGCACAAGTATTTGAAGAAACTTAAAAGATAAAAGTATGAATGAATTAGAAGAATGATAGAGACAATATCGGAAATTGAGTATAGAATTAGAAATTTCTGAGGGGATTAGTAACAACAATTGTTATAACTATTTGTACAATGATCAAATTTTAACTTATGAAAATAATGATACCAGCCATAATGAGACAATAGTGAGGATCCAAATAAAATTAATGATATTGATGGGAAATTGTAAAGCTATATTTTGTAAATAAGTAAATGACAATACATTTTCATTATTCTCTATCGTCGATTCAAATATTTGGTTGGGTTATTGTTAATTATATCGAATCCAAGATCTGTTGATTCATGTCACTCCCGGAAAATTCAACGGTTTTCGACGGAGATATAAATCATGAATTTGCAGTCGAAACGTAAAGATTAGAGTATTGTTATCTTTATTAACTAACTCCTTGTTCTGACGGAAATTACTGGTAACCCATTGTTATGACTCTTTATGATATTATGTGAAGAAAGTATTATTTGTTAAAGAGAAATTCGCATGTCAAGCTATGTCAACCAAAATAAATGTAAACAATTTGAACTAGAGTCATGTAACTGTGAAAATGATTGATTGTAAGATATTTAGTTGACGCTTATCAGGATTAGAGGTTGCAAGATAATATTTACACATAAACGACAGTGATAAATAACCACAACACTATTCAGTAGAGGGTTAGTGATCGAACGCCGGCCACAAACTACTCCTTTCTGCATAGTGAGATCAATGTTTCTTGGATCGTTTGGATGTGAAGTGTGTGACTAGTGCACAGCAGTTGGTCGATAATTTATCTTTCTTCATAACGTTTAGACATTTGTGGTTAGGGTGAGACAAAGTGGTAAAAATGCTTATGATTGATGAAGAGAATGTCTATTTCATTCAACTCGCAAATACACAAATCTCGCAAATGTGTGAATTGATGATGCGTACAAATATCGACAATTTTGAATCGAATCAAAACCCCCCTTGGAAAGGCATTGCATGTTTTCACTCATTTAAATGGCTTGCAAGTCAATCAAAGGCTAGGGACGTGTTCGAATGTAATTCCAAAATTACACAAAACTGTTTCTGCTGGGAATTATGTCTCTGATAAAAAATATATAGGGTATGCAATTTTTAATTAGGAAACAAACATAATTGAACATATTTGTTTATGGTTAAGAATGACCTTAAACATGTAATGAAAAAGAATTTAATTTAACACTATACATAACAACACTAGTATAAGAATAAATAAGGACCCAGACTCGTATTTACCACGTGAAAAAAGTTATATACAGACTGATAAGTCTCTTCTTTATTCATTCACTATACAAATGTCGTCAAATAAGTGTAACTTTACATTTGTCTTAAAGCAAATCTTGCTTCTACTTAGTTTCATCCCCTTGAACACTTTCATACCTTTCTCTGTCTTCCTCCATTTCCACGTGCGTGTAAAACATTTTTCCTTTTGTCTGGAAATGTGATCTTCCCCTGATAAAATCTGTCTCCTTTCTCCCGCCGGGCGGTGCTGTCTCAGGGCTCCCACGTGCTGACACGTGACAAATAGGACCCAGATGCCAGTTGCGCGGGCGACAACGAACAGAACTGACAGAGAGAACCTCGTACAAAGCCAAAGTTCCAAGTCAAACTTAATTCATTCCTTGTATATTGTTTTGTTTCGCCGTGATTAACATCATTGTATAACAATTTTATCCCTACTACATGCATCTGCTATTTGATGAACAACTATTGACAAAATAATTAAACCTTGTATTCCTTTCATATATAACAAAGTGGAATGTCAAGTAACTCTCCCCCCAAAAAGGTATACGAACTGGACCACAAGAGCTATAATTTTTTGTACTTGTTGCATCACATTTTTAACGTCCATTCTTATTGGGAAGTATAAGTAGCGAACTAACAATAATAGCTTTCTTTAAACTTTTTAGCGTCTATTGTTGACGTATGAAAGAAAATACTTAATTTTTACGTCTTTTCTAGTATACACTACGAAAGTATCTGAAAACATAGTCTCTGACATTTTAATTTTATTTTTTCACAGATTTCGCCACTACATTTTGAATGAACCATAGCAATTGATAATATTAGGAATAACTAATTAACATAATGACTGATCAGCGCATCACATTTGCGTGATAATTTGCTTATACCCTCATCTATCATTAACATGCCAAAACTAATTTCACTGAAGGATCCATATAATTTAAGATTGTTGAAAACAGGTTTATTAGATCTCTCCTTACAACATTTACTTTAAATTTATTGAACATTATTTAACTGGATCTGAGAAATCTGCATTACTAATTTTCAATGCACGCAGAAATTGAAAGAAAATTCTGCAGCCTCCAGTCTATTGGATGGTGTCTATGGTTTTGTTATATACCCAGGATTGGGAAAAACACTTTCTTTTATTTTGATTGAAAAAATGCATGTATTTTCTTGTGTTATTCCACCTCATACTGGGCGTACCTCCTTAAATCTCATACTGTGTCAATGCCTACGACAGAGCTAATGACATAGGACAGAAATATTCTCAGGAATAGGCCACCCGCAAGAATAGAGAGAGGTTTAAATATTGCTATTCACATATTGCGATAAGGATGGGCCACTTTTGTGATATTCTTGCTTTGTAAAGAACTGATGTATTGCATGTACAATAAATTACTTTATAGAAGAAATTTGTGTTCAAAGTACTTTGTAAAATGTTGTAATGCTGTGAGAAAATAATTTATTTGTTTATCTTAAGTATTGTGTGAAATATGTTTTGGAAAACAATTTTTGTGGCTTTGCTCAGCAATATTTGCTGATGCAGTCATTTCTGTTTTTTGACAGAAAGTGTCACGTACTCTTGAAAATACTATGCCAAATACTGTAATAGTCAAAGAGAACGGAGAGCTTTTACACCTTTACAACTTTAATAGCTATAATATCTAGCTCACAAATATTCTTCTGGTATTCTTAAAAGGCAAAAATAAAAATAGTGAAAAAAATTGTAAATAAAAGTTCCTTTAGACTCCAGCATTGAAATATGGTAACGACATGTCCATTTACTTCGAAAGGCATAAAAATATTATGTCACTCAAAGTTAAGTCAAAATCTCTAATTATATATTTTAAAGATACTTTTTGCATATACTAAACAGCATTCCATTTAAAATAATGGCCATATGCCTGGTGTATAAAAATATGTATCTCTAGGAAAGTAGAAATAATCATCATCATCATATGTTCAGTAGAATTAAGTGTCCACATTTTAAACAAACCCAACATTAAATATTAAAAATGATTTAATGGCTAAATTATTATTGTATTATTACAATACAAAGAAAATATTGTAAGTAAAAGATTGCTCCGGTTTACATTGATCTCCGCTTGATGCTCGTTAGATTTACTTTTTCAGTGTTTAGATAGAGAACGGTATTTGTTTCAGCCACAATGTAAAGCATCGCTTTCGGAAAAACAGGTGACGATTCTCGCGAGTGCTAGAATTTAAATTGTCTGTTAAAAACAAAAATATTTTCCCAGTCGAGCATAAATATTGTTACAGATCGTGGTTTAGCTCTCCTTTGCTTTCAGTATTTACTGTTTGAAACGTTTTATTCAACATGGCAAAAACGGAAATGATAAACATTGAACCCATTATTCTAATGTTTCACAAAGATCACTGAGTGAATACGAGACAGTTTCTGTAGATTTTGATAATCAACATTCTGAAATTGTGCGGATATCAGATACTTAGATATAAACATATTTCAATCATTCGCTATCGTAAAAAGATTTCAGTTAGTAATAATAAGCTTGACATCATTACTTGCAAAAATTTTTAATAACAAATGTATTTGTCACAGGTAAATTTTTAACATGCCACATGATCAATTTTTAATTAATTTCAATAATTTCTATACTTGTTAAATAACGCATTCATAATTCGTAATTAACTGTATCAACATTATTGTATTTTTCTTATTTTAACAAAAATAAATTATATTACATTAAATTAAGTAAAATAATCCCAAACTACACATAGGAAACCTTGAGCAGCACCATGAATTTCTTTATATTTGAGACAACTTTTTTTCCAACTTAGAAAAATTAGTAGGTGTTGTTTAGTAGATCATAATAAGTGGCTTTACAAAAATCGGATGACTGGTTTAATAATATCTATTTATTGCATTACTGACCTTATTAAGTAAAAAGCCAAACATTATTCGCAAAGCACCACAAAACCATGCCATATTTACTAAATATATTTATTGTAATACGTTTTTATTGACAATAATGTATATAAATCACTGTAGCCACACGCCATTCCAAACGTAAACACTGAGGTGGACACGTTTAATCCCGAAATGCAGCGTAAGGTCTACGTAGCTCTCCAAACAGAAATAAACGTTTCCTTTCCGTAGGAACGGATGTTAAATAGCGCCATCCTGCATCAAGCGCTTTTCGCAAATCACACTGACCTCTCCCTTCGCCCACGTCCCCGCGTCTTGTCTTCCTCTCTCCCGGCATGCAGCGCGCGCAAATGGGGCGGAAAGCGGCGTCGGCGCTTAGAGGATGGCGGTAGAGGGGGGGGCGGCGGGACGGGGGGGGGGGGAGAGGGAGGGGAGTGTTGAGGAGTGTTGACGGGAGGGCGCGGGGCGGGCAAAGCGTGGCGAGCGCTGGAGAACAAAGGAGCATCGCAATAATGATATCGTAATAGCACATCTTCGAGCGTAAGTCCCGCGTTTCTCGCAACATATGCGCGCTTCGCGAAGATCCCGCAGCTCCGCGCCCGCCTCGCTCGGCCACGCTTCGGTGCCTCTGACACCCAAAAACCCGCCCTACACCACCCTCGGCATTTTATTCAATTCTGCCACCTTCCCCTCCCCCTCATTTCCGACTGCCCTCCATCTCCTTTCACTCACTGCTGTTCCTTTCGCTCCCCCGCAACAGCCTTGACCACTCGCCCATCACGCCTCTAATTCCCTCCCTCCCCAAGCACTTACTCGCATACCCTGCTGCCAAAACTCTCATCCGCCTCTGTTCTCACCTGTCATTGCTTTGAGGCGCCATTGTCCTTACCCGCCACCGCTCTCAGTTATCACCGCCCTCACCCGCCCCAAACCTTACCCTCCACGTCTCTTACGCACCTCCGTCTTCACTCTCTGCAGCTCTCATCCGCCGTCACCACCATCTGGCATCTCCCTCATTCGCCCTCACCCTCATCAACTATCAACCTCAACCGCTATCAACCTCAACCGCTATCAACCTCAACCGCTATCAACCTCAACCGCTATCAACCTCGACTGCCATCGCCCTCGACTGCCATCGCCCTCTACTGCCATCGCCCTCGACTGCCATCGCCCTCATCCGCCATCATCCTCATCCACCGTCACCCTCACCCTCCATTATCTTCATCCGCCATCACCTTCACCTGCCGTCACCCTGACTCGCCATCACCCTCAACTCCCATCACCTTCATCCTCCATCATCCCCAACTTCCAGCATCAACTGCCATCACCCTCAACTTCCATCACCCTCAACTGCGAATACCCTTAACTACAATCACCCTCAACTGCGAACACCCTTAACTACAATCACCCTCAACTGCGAACACCCTTAACTACAATCACCCTCAACTGCCGTCACCCTCACTCGCCAACATTCCTCACCCGCACCCGGCCTCACCCTCCACCGTCCTCATCGGCCATTTGCCATCACTCGCTGCCCTCTTCCTCCCCCCCACTCCCTCCTATCACGCTGTTTCTCTCTCTCTCTCTCTCTCTCTCTCTCTGTCTCTGTCTTTCTCGCTCTTCCTGGCGGCGCGGGGCGTGAGAAACGCGAGATATCCGCGCAGCGCATATATCCCTCGGTGCGGCACAAAGCGCGCGCGTCGGCGCGGCGGCGGCGAGGCGGGAGAGGCGGAGGTGGCGCGAAGAAGAAAACCATATTTCCGCGGGAATAGGTTTCGGCCTTGTTTCATAATTACGCCCCCGCCAGAAGTATCGCGGCGTGCGGTGATGTATGGAGCGGGGCCCTCGCCGTATTGTTCGCGGTGCGGGCTATGCCTCACCGCAGTTATCGGCGGCGTATCTGCGGAATGGCCTTTCTCTGATAGCCTGCCTTATAAATGGCTCTCTTTCGGACGGGGCCTCCCGCCGCCCTCGCCGCCGCCGCCGCCGCCGACGTCGCCTGCCGCTCGCGTCCTCTTCCAATGGGTTCCTGGGTACACATTGTAAATTTCGGGGAAAAATTCTTTGGCGCGCGCGTCTGGCGGGCGGGTTCGGGCGTGAGCTGGGAGCTGACAAGCAAGGCACTCACGCAGGAGGGCAAACAGGCGGAGCGTCCGAAGTGGCGCGATTTACAGCCGCTTGTGCTGGGCTGGTTCGATACTTCATAAGCGTGCTTTTCCTAAAATGCCCTTTTGATTACGAATTGTTTTTTTATTCACGTTTAATCTTCCATTGGGGAACGTTTATGGTATTTTATAAATCGTGAGTTATACGACTGGGTGTCTCATGTCCAATACAATAGACCCTTGGAAATTAGAAATGCAATTCCCCCCATACAACCAAAAATGTCTTATCATTGTTTTTATCATTAATCGCCTTACCTGTTGTCTTGTTGATTGATAGCTTGATCAACTTGTGTTCAAATGTCTGACAAATTAAACATTTTGTTTTCCTGTATTAATTTGTAATTTTGAGAATTCACTGATTGTATTTCATACATTTTTCGATTTAACGTTTTTCATAAAGCACATTTGCCAGATACCATGGCATGATCTGTGACAAAATTATGATGTTCTTTAATAGTTATTAGATATAAATGATTTCTGCCCTTACCGACTGACCTCATTTCGCACCTAAAGCGAATTGACTATTGCATAGCTTTGCTGAAGTTTTACACTCAAAAGAACGTTTATATTTCAGTCTTACACGTCAGGATTTTAAATTCATTAAATTTTTAATTAGGATTGTACTGAGAGACTAAGATAATCGAAGTATTTAACTCGTCCTCTCATTACAACACTTGCAAATAAAATATTATTCAATATATCATAATATTTCAGGTGCGTTGGTTCTTACCTATGGGACACTGTTCTGACGACACTGAATATTCTGCAAGATGTATGAGTAAATTACTGAATAAATTATATAGACGATTTGTAAAGTATGTGTTTTGAATGTATTGTACAAATTGAGATAGAAATGAAGCGCTGATAGTAATCGAAACAACCTGACAGGGATCTTTTTTATTCTTTCTTTCTTCACAACTATTACAATAACTACGTTCGCAAATATATTAGACTACCTTTGACATTACTTGAGTAACATACTGTTGATATCATTATTGATAATTTTTATGATTCACGTGGTAGGTGAGAAATCAACCAAGTCACAGCTACATTGCAAAAAACCATCTTTCCCCACACAGGCCTCAAACTCGAAAGCTTGGAGTCTCAGGGCATTGAATGAAAATCCTACGCCCCCGACAAAGGCTATAAGCTTAGTTGCTATTAAAATCCAGGAGACATTTTCTGCCTCTGTGACTGAATCTTGACCTCGCCACCTGCTCTTGCGTGATCTCTTACTAGGTCATGTGTGCGTGTGACGCAGCATGCCGCCTACGATTACGTGTAGTTATTGATTCGCCGCCCCACTCGCCATGTGTGGGATTGCTCTGTGGTGGGAAACTGTTTCTTCGAAGCAATCCTTAATAAATTGCACAGATGTTATCCCACGTTTGGTTTTGTTTCTCTTGACAATAGAAAGAGAATGTAGGTCGACATAGATAAGTTGCTCCCATCAATGTATTATATTGAAACAAGCAGTATTTGGCGTCGGTCTTCTTTTGTCCTTGAACAACTAAGTCTTTTGTCTCAAATGTGATTTTTGATTCCAAATCTTTTGGTACTGGCAAATTATTTTTATCTCTCAAGAGATGGTACTCCAAGTTGTTTTTAAAGTCGAAATATCTTCACTTTACGTGTTAATAATACACTTCCTATGTTATTGTCATTATCTTAATGCTATAGACACTCTGCACTTGCAAAAAGTCAAACACAATTCCTTTGACCAATTTTAACTTTTTTTAATTTTTCATTCGATGAAATGTGTTGTGTCAAAACCAACTTCTTGTTTCCATGAAGAATGCACGGGGCAGTCTAATTGAAAAACTCGTCTTATGTGTTAGGAGTAGTTATCACAAAGACTTCGCAGAATTCGATAATCATCTAGTTTTCAATTTATCCTGATATTTTTTCTCTCGTTGCAACGAGCTCCGTTCTTCTTTAACTACGACGTGGAATTGATCAAAGGAAAGAAACGGAATCAAATTAACCAGCCTTTAAAACTGACTTCTTTTTACTTATGCAAATACTTACATGAACACTCACGGTGTTTTTATATTATGCCATCGATTTCAAAATCAAAAAGAACAGCTTCTTCAAAACGAGTTCATAATAGGTTGAAGTTTTTCTACTGAACGATCTCTCTTTTCCCATTTCCCTATCTGTTAGCGGCTGAGTTGTGTCGGTAACATCCTTTGCTGATGCGCCGTCTATGTTTCGGCGGTCCTAGTGTTCGGGTAAAGCCGGTGGCAAATTTTCGAGATTAGCATTATAGCTAGATGAAATTCAGACACTGTCTGCGAGGGAATTCTACGGGCCGGCTTCTCGGTTGTTTTCTGTGATCGTCTTTTTTACAAGGGTTCTTTCATCAATGCTAGTCAAATGCCGGAATCAAACGACGTGAGCACAGTGGTCGCACATTCTTACCTTCCTTATCAATGTCCTCTCCCCTTACACACACACACACACTATTACACACACTATTACACACACTATTACAAAACACTATTACACACACTTACAAAACTCAATTACACAACATGGGAGGCCAGTTGAGAGCTTAGAGCCTTTACTGCCATGGCAGCGCCCCACTGGGAGGATATACGTGGAGAAGAGAAAACTCTTAAAGAAGACGCCCATGTTTGACATTGGATCTGACTTGCTAGAGGGGGAGGATTACCTCGACCTCCCGGCTATAACATGCACCACACAGTCGGGAGTAATGTCTAAAGTAGTTGTCGCGCCCGGAAATACTGACATTCGCCACCAATTTGATGCGTTCTCTACCCTCTTTAGACGCACTCACACTGATTTATTGATTTGTTGTTAGTGTTTCCGGGCACGTCAATGGCTAAGGTCATGGGTCCTGTAAGTGCAGTGCATGTTTTTCTTCGGACGGCGGCAATGGGATTCTCTCACTAGGTGGTGAGATCTGACTGCACGCTACCGTCAGCTAACGGGGTTTTCCCAACCAGGGATCTCCCACCAGTGGAGTGGGCCGGAACAAGCTGAAAGCTCCCAACCAGCCTCCCAGCATGTGCGGTAGTGTGGTGCATGTTAGTGTTAGTATGCGGTCATCATACGTCAAGAAAGAGCAAGGACATCGCGCACGATTCGTTGCCTGTTGGGGTACTGCACCGCCATTTAACTGGTGTTGAACAAAGAAACCACGAATAACAACCGATCAGTGCAGCCGGCCGCCAGAATTCTCCTCCAGCCAGCGCTCACGTGGCCGCGATCATTTCCCCGCTCTCAGACCCCAGTATGTGCGGTATTGTGGTAAATGTTAGTTTAAGTGTGGTTAAGTATGGGGTCATCATAAGTCAAGAAAGAGGAAGGAGAGATCGCGCGTGGTCCGTCGCCTGTCAGGGTACTGCTCCGCCATTCAACTGGTGTTGATCTAACAACCCACGAAAAACTACCGACCAGTGCAGCCGGTCGCCAGAATTCTCGTCCAGCTCATTTCCCCGCTCTCAGACCCGGTCCGCGTGCGTGCACGTGCGTCTCCACGTGCGCGTGCGGTGCGCCGCTACACGTGTTGCGGCGACGGCGGAGCGCGCCGCGGCAGCGAAGCGATTACGCCGCGATCGATTCATCGCGAACGGGTCCCGGGAACCGTTCCTCGCTGCGCGCAGCTCCTCTCGTGTCGCGCCTAATTTACATCGCCCCGAATATTAATACGCTTGTTTGAGCGGGCTGTAACATCTTCCGGACGTAGCGAATCGATGATGATGAAGTGGGGGAGGAGGGGGCGCTCGCGAAAATTGACAGTCGAGCATTTGGCCGCGGTGGAGCTGTTTTGGGAGAACATTTTGGGAGCGCATGTATTACCTTTATTGCTTACCAGAGAAGTGAAACGTCTATAAGATTTTGAAGTCTATAATATTGAATTAATGTGGAGGGTTAGGTACCCTTGCAGGTCTTTCATTTTTTTACAGATATCAAAATCTGTTTACAGTGAAATGTTTAGAAATATTTGTATAATATGTCCCTAATTAGTCAAGAATACACGCTTATCTAGATTATGATATCACGTAAATGAATACCTTTCTTTACCATTACATTGAGGATTTAACATTTTCCACATGATGGTTTGGGATTGATGGAATAGAGGTGTATAGAGGTTAATATTTGGCAGACACAGTCTAGGGTGTATATTTTGGTAGCTCTATTGTTCAATTTTTTCATTGTCAAAGGTATTATACGTGTATAAGGTTTTTAATTTATAATATTGGATTGATGTGAATGAATGTGTATTTTCGCAGACATTTAATATTTTATTTTTAAGAAAAAAATCCTGTTTGTGGTGAAAAGCTTGAGAGCTCTTGTATCACCTGCCCTCAGTCTGTCACGACTACAACTTTATCGACACTATAATACTTCATAAATTGAGTTAATTGTGCACAAATACATTTCTTTCATATATAGTTGAAAATAGAAATTAGTATCATTGAGAAATTTTCCAGAGATATGGGACATTGTTTATGAGATTTACTTTTCTTCATCCGGAATTTAACCTTCTTCTTTTTCTTCAATTTCTTCTTGTGAAGCGAATAGAGAGTGAAGTAGCGGTTTCCCAAAAATTGATTAGTTCAGTCTTCTGACACGTAGAAGCTATTTTGGGTGCCACTCATCGCTTGTCAGAGATGATATACGAGTTATATATTCGTTCGGTAACAATGACTAAAAAATTTTAGATTAGGAATATTTTATATTTTGAGCGATGTATCAAATCTGGTACGATGGTCCGTAATAAAGATGCAGCTTTTGAGTTTTCGTTGCACATTTTACGACTAGTTAAAGAGTCCACGGTTTTAATAAAATAATGTAGATCCTGTTAATGAATCCGAAAGTTAATTGAATTTCATAGTAACAATTTAATATTTATCTAGGAATTAAGTTTGCTTAGATATTTTTTTAAAATGTCAACACGACTAAAAGGTGTTTCTTTGAAACGCATTAACATACACTGCGAGTGCTTTTTGTATCTGAAATGTTTCGATGTATTTTGAGTCGAGATTCTTATCATTTTCGGGAATCTACAAAATTATGCATAAAATCACATTAGTACCTCGTAAATATAGCACACCGTAATTCCCAGTAAATGTGTGGTTTTGTATACATCTACGCAATATACCAAGTCATATGTATGCTAGACACAACATACAACATAAACATTTACGAAAGCTTTTCATGCATGCGCGCATCTATAATTCAGTATTATACTAGTGTGACAAGAATTTTTTAATTTTTCTCTTTTATCAGTGTTTCATTTTCCATGAATATCTATTATGATTTTCAAGTACAGTATATAAATAGCGCACATAATATTATCTCATTATTCGAGTTTTCGTGTTACTGTTTTAATTAACATCCATATAAGCGTGCTCTACTCGTGTAAATCCAATATGTTTCTAACTCGATACACTGCACCAACAAAAATATCTTTTGTAGAAAGCGTTGGTAATGGCGCAAGCGGCCGCATTGGATAGGTAATGCACAAATAGGGAGAGGGAGCGCTTTATCGCTCGCGAACACAATTCGTGATCATCCACTCAGGATTATCGCGAATTATTATTGATCTTTGAATGAGCTGTAATGCATTGTTTTTACTAAAATAAAATATTGTTGCAATCAACGCATATTGTACTAAAACATTTTAATATTAGAACATTTTCGAATGGTTTGAAATTCCCTCTGTTCTTTCTATATTGTAATGAGTATGTCCGTTTATTTTCGGTGTCTATGAACTACGAGGCTTGTTATCTGAGCGTCAATTTTGAATTTTTAAACACAAATCTTTAGGTCGTCATTACCATCCATGTGACAGTTTATTTTGCACTAACCGCATGTCAATATTTAACTTAGAGTTAACCAAGGTATTTGGCTCACTACCGTCACTTGGGTCACATGGAAAGAGATATTTTAAAAAGGAAAAACGAAAGGGAGGAGTTATTCTAGATACTTCACAATCCCCTAGTCTGTGAATATAAAATATACGATTTAATGACATTTCAATAGAAGCTGACAGCAATTACATAGCTCTTTTTAGAGTCGTATGTTTATTTCAGTCTCTTTCGTTATTTTAATGTATCAGTGTATTCTAGAGCCACTTCTCCAGCGTGCTGTTAAAATTTTTATTTAAAAATTTAATTACTCCTTGTGAAACCGTATTCGAAAATTATGGAATACAATCTTAAACTTTAAGGTTAACTATGAATACTCTCACTTTCTGAAAAAAATTTTTTTCATTGAGATACGTTTCTTTGGTAATAAACTCTCAAATAAAATCGTCGCAAGATCTTCATCGAGTTAATCGAATTTAGTATTTACAGACCTTTATATACATTACTCGGTCTTTCTTTTAGATTACTGTGAAGAATATCAGCATCCCACAGTTAAAAAAAATCATTTCGCATAAACACTCATCATCACAATTTCATTGAGAGAAATATCTTATTTTTGCTATGAAATTCAAACACATAAAACGAAGATATCTTCCTCACGCAAATGAATGTGTATTTAAGTCGATATATATATATATATATATATATATATATATATTTAATATAATATATATATAAGCTATGTTTTAATTGCACGACGTAATTTTGGCTCGGCTGTAAGGGTCTTTAAACTAAAACGATTGGTAAGTATTAATTTTTACGAATTTTGGACGGATATATATATATATAATATATATATATTATAGTATATATATATA